>PVJN01015166.1:0-45002 GCA_004026805.1 Lasiurus borealis | reverse complement strand
AAATGCTTTGCATGGATCCCCTTTCTCTCAAGAAGATCTGGTACTATAACTAGAGAGGCCGATGGAGAGGTTTCTGTGGATGAGGGGAGGGTGAGTGGGCTCAACGTGGAAGCGTGGGAGAGGAAACCAGGACAGCTGCTAGTGACATCAGACTCAGCTCCCATGCGGGGCTGGGAGCCCTACAGAAGGGCCACGGTCAGAGCTCAGGGGTCAGGCGGGAGCTGACGGTAGGGTCATGCCGCAGTTTGAAAAGGGAAGGCAGCGAGGCTTTGGAAACCCACTCAAGTGGAAAAGTTAATGCTTAGCAGAGGGAGGCTGATGACTCATGGCCTCGCTATGCTGAGGTCTCGGAAGAATGAGGTGGTGAGTCCCACTGCTTGCCGTGTGCTGGCAGCCTTAGCAATGTGACATTCCGCCGAACAAAACACACTACCTCCTACATTTCGCTGGAGAGGAGGGGAAGCCGAGGATCGGTTCAAAGTGTGGCCGCCAACGGGACACTGCCTGGGTTCAAAACCCGGCCCTGCTTCTTACTCACCGGGGGGCTTTGCGTGCGTTCGCAGCTTCTCCGTTTCCTGAGCTGTGAAAGAGGGATGGAAATAACTGTACACGCCAGTGACTTTAAGGGGAGTCTTTGATATGAGAAAATACATATGTTGGTCTCCCCCTGCAACCCTGTTCCTGGCACAGGGCTCCTAAAACCCTTGTCAATTCCTACCAGATACAAGTAGTAGGAGCATGTCTTGTCCTAATAGTTGATCTCTGCCCCTGCCCCTGACACAGGGCTCCTAAAACACATGTGAATTCCTAAGTGATAAAAGCACTAAGAGCATCATTTGTTCTCAAGAGATTACTCTGGGAGGGAGTGGGGCCTCCTGGATGAGAGCTGGTCACAGGAACACCAGGCCGGAATGAGAAGCTTGGAATTTTCAGCCCCACCCCCCACTCTTCTAGGCAGGGGAGCACATTCACATTGCACCTTAACTGCATGGGGACAGAGCGTGGGACCCTCACAGACCTGGCTGTATGTATCTCATCTGGCTGTGCATCAGTATCCTTTATCATATCCTTTAACGAACTGGTGACACAAGGGTTTCCCTGAGTTCTGAGATGCTCTGGCTAATGAATGAGACCCACCGAGGGGGTGGTTTGTAAGTAAACTGTCAGACGCACAGGTGACAACCTGGACTTGCTTTTGGTGTCTGAAGTGGGAGGGGCGTCGTCTTGTGGGACGGAGCCCTTAACCTGTGAGACCTGGAGCTGTCTCCAGGTAAAGAGCGTCAGAACGGCTTAAATTGTAGAACACCCATCTGGTATCGCAGAAAATTGTTTCGGGGGGAACTCCGCTCCATACATCCGGTGTCAGAACTGTGCTGTGTTTTGTGTGATGGTAAAAGAGACACACGGGAGGAAACGCTGCTTTGTTTTCTGAGAACAGATGAGCAAACATTAGCTTTGACGTTGGTAAGGATCTGGAGACAGAGGGGCCTAATAGGAGCCCCTGCTCGGGGGGCTTTGCTCTAAGAAGACCCACACACCAGCTGGATTGACGTTGACTCGACCAGGCAGGTGTGCTATGGAGTCTCTGACACAAAGACAACCTTAGGTCTTCAGAAAAGGGGGACCAGGAGTAAAGGCAACAAACCCCCCAACTCTCTGTGGGTCCTGGAAAGTGTTTGGGTTTGGATTACCTTGTGCTGAGGACTGTGGAAGGGAGTCCAGCTTAATATTTAAACTGCATCAGGCTCTTGACCACACGCAGAGGCAGCATGGACTTCAGAGCTGAAACTCCAGGGCCTACCAATGTACTCCTGCCATGTGTGAGCTCAGACACACCTTTCTTAGCTCCTTTGAGTCCCGTGTCCTCGTTTATAAAATGGGGACACCTGCATGCCAAAGGTTAGCTTTGTTGGTTTCTTTCTGCAAAAAACTGGAAAGACAAGAGGCCCTGGGTAATATTGGTTTTAGCAGTGGTCGTCAATCTGCGGCTTGCGAGCCACATGTGGCTCTTTGGCCCCTTGAGTGTGGCTTTTCCACAAAATACCACGTGTGGGTGATCGAAACTTCAGTGCGATTGAAACTTCGTGGCCCATGCGCAGAAGTCGGTTTTCGGCTCTCAAAAGAAATTTCAATTGTTGTACTGTTGATATCTGGCTCTGTTGACTAATGAGTTTGCTGACCACTGGTCTACAGGAACTGGTGAGGGAGAGGCAGGGGATTGCGGTATTTCCATATTTCCATGATTTTGAGTCCCCCATTCCTAGACCTGGGGCTGGGAAAAACATTTTCAGCCAAAACCTGCTGTTGGGTTTGGAAACCTTTGATTCTAGCACCTCCCCTAGACAGATGAAGGGGACACACAGGCACATGTTGGCCTTCAGGGAAATGTTCTCTGAATGAACAAATGAATGGTACCTGCTCTGTAAGTGCTTCTAATTGATTGGTATCTCTCATTTTTTATTTGCAGATGAGAAAAAGAAAACAAAGAAAATTGATAATGAACTCAACCCTGTCTGGAATGAGGTGACTTCATTTTTTTTTTTCAACTTTGTTTCAATGGATAAACTACTGCTGATTACCCCATCTTTGGTCAGAGGGGAACACTTCCCTTTGGAAGGAGAATCTCTGCATTTTCCACGCCCTCCCCCGCCACCCCTCTTCTGTCCCCCTTTGTGGCCAAGGAGACAGCAGAGCAGTTCAAGGAGACAGAGCACAGTGACATGTCTTGTGCAATGGAGGTGTGGTGAGCGGTTCGGTGAAGAGGCCTGGGTTCTAGCCTGCAGCAACCTTGAGCTTGCTATGCGGCCTTGGTCCAGTCATGTTGCCGAAGTGGGCACATCTGTAGAGCAAGGGGTGGTATTAAAACATCTCCAGAGTCCCAGAGGGAACACTCCATAATTAAAAACATATCTGTGTGTGACTAATCAAGAATGTATCACATGATACTTTGTGTGTCTGGCTGAGTCAAAATATTTACTGTTTTTATTTTGATAATATATATTTAACATAAAAATTTTGAAAACTTCAGATCAGCATAAAAATGACCTTTGGCCCTGGTTGGTGTGGCTCAGTAGTTGAGCCTCAGCTTGTGAGCTGAAGGGTCGCAGGTTTGGTTCCTGGTCAAGGGCACATATCTGGGTTGCAGATTCCATCCCCAGCTCCAGTTGGGGAGCATGTTGGAGGCAACCAATTAATGTGCGTCTCTCACATAGATGTTTCTCCCTCCCTGCCTCCTTCCCTCCCTCCATTCCTCCCTTGTATTATTTCTAAAAATTAATGGAGGAAATATCCTCAGGTGAGGATTAACAAAAAAAAATACTACTTTTGATCCTACATCTAGGAGCAACTACTGTTAACATATGGGGTATATCAATAAATGTTTATTGAGTAAATATCCTATCTAATAAAAGAGTAATATGCAAATTGGCCATACCTTTGTTACACCCACAAGCCATGCCCACCAGCCAATCAGGAGCAAGTATGCAAATTGACCCAACCAAGATGGCTGCCGCCATGGAGCTGCAGCAAGCAGGAGGCTTGGGTTTCCCCGGCAATGGAGAAAACCAAGCTTCCCTGCTGCTCTGGCCGGCCCAGGCCTACACTTAAGGCTATAAAGTTTTAATTATAGAAGATAAATAAATTCCAAAAACATGGTGGCAGCCACGGAGCTGGAGTGAGCAGGAGGCTTGAGTTGCCCTGGGCGATGGAGGAAGCCAAGTTTCTGCAGCCCTGGCCTGCCTTGGCCTCCACTTCAAAGTTTCAGTTTTAGAAGATAAATAAATCCCAACAAAAATGGCTGCAGTGAAAGAGTGAGCAGGAGGCATGGCTCTGCTCAAGGCCACAAAGTTTCAATTACAGAAGATAAATAAACTCCAGATACCAGGGCCTCTGCTTGGGTCGTCTGGGAGCATGGCTGGCCTGCAAACCACCACAGGCCCCTTGCCCAGTCTGCCACATTCCCCAAGGGAACAGCCACCCTGATCTGGGACACCCTTCAGGGCAAACCAGCTGGCTCCCACCCATGTACCAGCCCTCTATCCTATCTAATAAAAGAGTAATATGCAAATTGACCATCACACAAGATGGCTGCCCTATGTGGTCAAAGATAGCTGCCCCCATGTGGACACAAGATGGCCATGACAAGATGGCCATGACAACCAGGCCTGTAAGGAAGGGCAGTTAGGGGTGATCAAGCTTGCAGGGGTGAGCAGTTAGGGGTGACCAGGCTGGCAGAGGAGGGATTTTGGAAGCGACCAGGCCTGCAGGGAAGGGCAGTTGGGAGGGACCCAGGCCTGCAGGGGAGGGCGGTTAGCAGTGACCAGGTCTGAAGAGGAGGGCAGTTAGGGGCAATCAGGCTGGCAGGGGAGCAGTTAGGCATCAATTAGGCTGTCAGGGGAGTGGTTAGGGCTAATCAGGCTGGCAGGCAGAAGTGGTTACAGGCAATCGGGAAGGCAAGCAAGCAAGCAGTTAGGAGCCAGCAGTCCTGGATTGTGAGAAGGATGTCTGACTGTCAGGTAGGATCAGGCCTAACAGGCAGTCAGACATCCCTTGAGGGGTCCCAGATTGGAGAGGGAGCAGGCTGGGCTGAAGGACAACCCCCCCTACCTGCCCGTGCATGAATTTCATGCACTGGGCCTCTAGTAAAATAAATAAAAGTACATGTATGTATGCATTTAGTGCTTCAGGTCTGAGTGATCCTAGCGTGCCTCTGTATATTCGAGGTCAGACTACATGGGCAATGGCAGAGAGGTGTACGATCATGTGAGCAGGTGTGTTCTCTGCAGGGTATCATCCATCTGACCCCATGTTGTTTCCCTCCCATTTCCCCCTTCATATTGCAAAAGTGTTTGTCAAGCAAACTTTTGTTGTTAATCCTTGCCGAAGGGTATTTTTTCCATTGATTTTTAGAGAGAGTGGAAGGAAGGTATAGGAAGAAAAACATTGATGTGAGAGACATACCAATTGGTTGCCTCCTGCATGTACCCCACCTAGGGTCTGGGATGGAGCCTGCAACTGAGGTACATGCCCTTGACCAGAATCAAACCCAGGACCCTTCAGTCCTGAGGCTGATGCTCTATCCACTGAGCCAAACCACTCAGGGCGCAAGTACACTTAATTGCAGTTTTATAACTGAAACACCAACCCCAAACCCATTAGGATTAGTGGGTGTGTTCTAATATGAGCTATGAGACGATTTTCCATCCACTCCAGGCCCATTACATGGAGAATTAAATCATCAGTAGATACTGCTCTACTTAATTCATTTATTACACAATCAATCAAAGGCATCAGTGGTACTGTGCTGATTTTATTTACATTTATCAGTAGACAGCGATTTGTTGCATTAAGATGAAAGTCTCATCTGATTATAGCACTGGCCACAGTGGGATATTGAATGAGGGTTTGATGCATTTTAGAAAGTGTTTTCTAGATCATTCATCTCTTTGATAATATTATGTTTAGGAAGAACACGTAATTTAAAAATAGCCACTGAAGAAAACATTTTCAGTCTACATTTTATTTTATTATTGCAACAATTGTGGTAGGCATTGTCAGCTCTCTGACTATGAGGCAGGGGTTGGTGACGTGTCCAGGGACACAGAGCTTGCTAAATAGGAAGCAAGGGGTCACCACCGGGTCCTCAGAGGCTAAGTCTGGTTTGCTTTCCCATAACCCTCAGCTGCCTCCAAGCTTAGAATTTAATTTATAATTGAATCACTTCCATTTAACTATAAGTTGGAAAGATTGACATTGGTGAAGATAATGACCCAGCGTTTAGTGTTGGTACATTTCATTATATTCCCTGATCCTCTTAACAGCCTTTTTGTTTTTGTAACCTTTCTGTGGACAGATTTTGGAGTTTGATTTGAGGGGCATACCACTCGACTTCTCATCCTCCCTTGTGATTGTTGTGAAAGATTTTGAGACAATTGGACAAAATAAGTAAGTTGATTTCAACTCTTTTTCTCATTTGACATATTATCTTACTGTTGTTTATTTTGTTGAAGGAACACATCTTTAATAACACCCTATAATACTTCCAATATAATCATACTTTAATTCCATGGCATTCCCCACTTCTGAGCCAATATCAGATATGGTTAATCAATCACGGTGCTTTTATCCAACGTTTATATCCCTAAAAGACTGCAGACACTAAGCCACCACTAGTCTATCTAATTTGGCACTTAGTCTGAAAGCTATTTACACTCCAGAAACTTCTTTGTTAATTACATAGAGGCATTTCCTACCTCTGGTGGCTTATCTGAACGGCAGCTATATTGGACACAGGCAAAACACTTTCTCCCAATTATGTGTGACTCATATACATCTCATTCAAGTGATACTTCCAGCCTCACTCCCATGTTAATGTCGGATTGGCCTTTTAAACCCAACAGATCTAAAGCAGTTTCCTTGTCTTATTGCCACTATCAATTTCCAAAGGGGGAGGGTGTGTAACAGCACGCCATGGTGGCACTGAGAGTAGTCCCCTGGGTAAAGCTGGGGTTCCCAACTAGGTTTCCAGGGGACAGAGTGACCTCAGTAAATTCACTCCATTCTTTGATCTGGACTCAGGCCTTATATAGACTCAGAAGCCAGTCTAGATTAAACAATTCAAACCAAGCCAGCTTACAAGAAACCCGTGTTTAACACCAGGTTACTTACTTGTTATTTTCTGGTGGAAATAAATGCTTGCAACTTCCTGCTCTCTGATCATTGCATTCTCCTTTATATCATACCACATAAGAAACCACATTACTCTCTGCATCCTTGATTGTAAGATATCATTGACCAAAAGATGTACTATTAAATTAATAACAGGAAACCTCACATTAAATACCTGTGTCAATTGTAAGAAGCATCCCAATTTGTAGCAATTTCATTCCTCGTAGAACAGGAATGCATTTACAAATGTATGCCTCAGCCTCAGGCACATTTGTTCTGATCAGAGGGCTGCCATGAGAGCAATGCGTTCAGGTAGGTTGACCAGGTGCCCAGATTTGCTTAGGGCAGTCCTGGTTTGTGGTTGCAGGACGATGATTAATAATGCCTCTTTTGCTGTCAGCAGTGGCTTGCTTTGGCCACTGAATTAGATGGTGGCCCTAACCACTTAGGATGGTGGAGAAACACTGAAGAGGCCAGTCAGGGAGAGCTTAGAGAGCAGGAGAAGCTGGGACAGGGGAAGGAGATGAAGTCAGCAGAACCACAGCACATGGCTTTGTTGAGCCACAACACAAGTTTCATTCCTAGTCAAGCAGGAAGCCATTAGAGGGTTTTGAATATGATCTGACTTACATGTGAGAAGGATCACCCAGGCTTTCTGTGTAGTGGAAACCAGTTAGGAAGGAAGCAGGGAAAACAATATCGGGAGACTGTTGCGTGTTCATTTTTCACCCGTTGAAACACAGTGGGGCCCCTGGATGACAGCAGTGATGGAAGAGGACAAATCCCCACCAACCCACCCCTCTCCCCTGCCTCTTGGCACTATTTTGAGCGTTTGGTGTGTACTTCTGGAGATAGAGGTATCTGGTCCTGGACATTTTTCTTTGCAATTTTGAACAAAGAAAACGACAGTGGGCCCTGTTATAAGGGTCCTTCTAAAGTTGGGGGCTCCATGCATCTTGCTGAGATAGGTTGCACCTGGTGCCATGGTGTCTGCTGAGCAGGAACACAAAATGAGCAGCTGTTCCTATGGCTTTGTTGGGATCAGGGAGGTTTTAGGCCTAAAGGAAAAAGGCAGATTCCAGGCCAGACCTGAAGCCGGTCTTCATTACGCTCTCCACCTTTCCCTTCCTCCCCCTTTCCCCCCACCCCACCCTGTCCCCCCCGCACCCCGACTTCTCCCAGCGCCCACTGTCCTTATTGCTGCTCCCGGCTTCCACTGGGCCCGCCCTCTGGGCCACATGTGCACCATCTTCCAATTCTTTTCTCCAACAAAACTTGTCTGTCCTGTATCTCAGTCCTTCCAGGTCCTGCTGGCTGAAAGGAACTTTCCAGAAACAGATGATGGTGTAAGGGCTGCTAATAGTTCACTGTGTTAACTTCCCCGGAAGGATGACCTTGGACTGAGATCACTATGACTTATCTGAAGGAGTGGACAACATGGGAATTCTGATCCCTGAGGCAGGATCACTGCTGGAGGGGGAGCGGGAGATCTTTGGTCTTTTGAGTTAGGAGACTAGTTCTCTGTCCCGAAGATTTCCCTGCGTGGTTGTTTCCTGTCTTCCATGAAAGGGCCACCCTCTCTGCTCTGGAGTGAACACTGTGTGATAATGATGCCCTGGGATACCTGTCCTCTTACCCTCCTCAGCCAGCCACTGTGACCTTTGGCCTTGTTTCCTCCAACTAAACAATGTGTAGACGTTAGTCGCATTACCTGCAGGGAAAAAATTATACTCATAGCTGCGTGACTGTGTTTTGACCCCATATCTTCTCCTTGGCTTTCCTACTAAAGCTTCGGCCCTTGAGGACTGCTCAGTGCTCAGTGTTGCAACGTTTTCCTCATCTGGAAGCACCGGGTGGGGGCAGAGGATTTTTCTCCCAGCTTAAGGAATGTCTTGCCTGTTAACTTTCCTGTTGCTGTGGAGACGGGCTGTGCAAATACGTCTGCTGCTCTAGGCTCTCGCATCTGCTGCTCCGGGGCCTGTGAGCAAACAGTGCCAGGCTGCCTGGCTTTGCCTGTGTGTCCATGTCCACACCCACAGAGACTGCCCCGTCCTATCCAAGGAAGCACAGAGCCCATGTGTCACTAGCATCCCTCCTCAGGCATTGGCAAAGGCTAGGCATTCAGTGCAGACTCTGTTCTTCCTCGCTTTATAGTCATCCACCCAGCCAGCCAGACTGAACAATGGCAACAGAAGAGCTGGAGGAGCCTCTTGGTCACATGGTGAGCACGAAATGATATTTTTAGCTGAAACGTCATAGTGGAAGGGTTTTCTCAGCAGCTGAAGAGTGAGAGTTCCCTTTGCAACATGGCCACCAGTCAGTGAGGCCTTAGGGAGTCCCAGGGACTCTGCTGGGCCTATGAATGCATTATCCTACTTAATCCATTTAGACACCCTAGGAGACAGGTCCTGTTTTTCCTCAGAGAGGTTAGTGATCTGCTCAAGGTCACACAGTAGGTATGTGTTAGAGTCAGCATTTATATCCAGGCCTGAACTCTTTTTTTAAAAAAAAAGTGTATGCTTTTATTGATTTTAGAGAGAGGAAAAGAGAGTTGGGAGTGAGAAGGAGAAAGAGAGAAACATCAATGTAAGAGAAACATTGATTGGCTGCTTCCTGCATGCTCCCCCACCAGGGATAGAGCCTACAACCTGGGAGTGTGCCCTGACCAGGAATCAAACTGGCAACTTTTGGGTGCATAGGATGATCCTCACTAGCCAGGCCAGGCCTGTACTCCTGAGTTTTACACTGTACTGAAAACTTATAGGAACCAAAATGTAGGTGGAATGATTGGTTATCTTTTGGCTAAAATGGAAGTAATTTTTCTAATTTTGAAAAAAATAAAAGAATACTATTTACTGGTAGCTCCTCCCTAGGTGAACATTCTAAGTAGGCATTTTTATACTGTTGAATACTAAAGCACTCATGTCCACACTACACAATGGACAAGAAAAATTCAGAGACTATAGCTCATCTTCACAATGACCTTGAGAAGCAGAGGTGAGATTTAAGGCTTAGAGGGGCTGAAGCTGGGACACTGATACCTTGGCATCTTGGTCTTATTGAACTCCACTTAAATTCCTAAAGAAAAATCATCTTCAGGAGCTTGGAAATGTAGAAATAAAAGATATTTATAAATGTGTGTGTTTGTGTGTGTGTATGTGTCTGTGTGTGCACATGCCAGGGAGGAAAAAGAGATACCAAGTAGGGCTTTTGCATTTGTTGTTCTCTCTGCATGGAGAGCTCTTTCCCTTCGCCTGCAACAGATGTAAAATCTTGTCACCTCTGACCTCAGCATTTCTGACCACCCTCCCTGCTGTCACTCTCCATCTCGCTGCCCTGTTTTATTTCCTCAGAGCCCTTCCTGCTAAGAAGCTCATGTGGGTGCAGGAAGGAGGAGGAGTCCATCCAGGCTGTTTGGGTTAGGTTTTAGACAAGTACTCAAGGATATATATGTGTGGTCCATGCATCTGCTTCACTTCGCTCAGCTTTCACCACCATCTGAAATGTTCTTATCCATTTAAATACTCATTTGGCCTTCTACTAGACAGGAAGGTCATAGCCATGGTTTTCAATGCTTTAGCACCAGCACTTAGCCTGGCTCTTAGTAGGCCCTCAATAAATGTTTGTTGAATGAATGAATGAACAGCGAGTTTATGATACAACCACATCAATGAAATGTAACATTTCTAAACAACTTTGCATCTAACAAATGGCCCACTGATAATGGGCCATTTATATGAATACTGTCCAGCTCAGCTCTCTGGAACAGCTTTCTGGTTCCAACTTGGGTTGAAGCTGCAAAGGAGTCAGAACATCAGGGGGTCGGATCACAAGAGAAACAAATACATGTCCCAAAGCTCATGCTTTTATGTGGAGCTTCTCTCTGACACAACCAAAAGACTAGATAAAATATATGTAACAATAGTTTTGTTATTGGAAATTGGAGAGTGAGATTGAGGGAGATAACTGTGATACATCCAACATGAAGCCCAGAGACCATTTCCAGGCTGCAGGGAGAGGGAACTCAGCAGATCCTTCCTGGTTGTCTCTCAGAGTCAGGGAGGTGCAGATGGGAGTCTAGAGACCCCCCACCCCCACTACACACACACACACAGCACCCCTGATTACAGAGGATTCTCTTGACACTTCAATTGAGTACTGGGCAGTGAGGAAACTATTCTCTGAGACAGGGAAAAGAACCATCTGAATATTCCTTGAAACACATACGGGGCTGGGAATTGGTAATGCTCCCACCAAGCAGAGTAGAAAACCTAATTTATGAGCATTGGGTAGAGTAACCAGAAAGATTTACTTAAGCAATGTGAAAAAACAACAGATGTTTTATTATTAATAGATAATATCACTAGTAGGCATGAACAATGAAACAAGTATTATAATTATATTCCATGGTTGAAGAAGGTAGAAGTATGCTTGAGCGCGTTAAGTAGAGGCACGGAAGATATAAAAAAGACTCAAATTGAACATCTAGAGATGCAAATTACAATGTCTGAGGTAAAAGACCATAATTATGTCCCTTAGAGTTTGCATTCCTAGTGCTCTCACTTTCCCCTCCTAGTGTGTGCACTTGTGCATTCACACCACCATCACATACACCCCCACACAAATGCAGAGCAAAGTTAGAATCATCATCTGAGTATCAGTCACTGAGCCAGGCTCTGTTCTACTGTAGTATGAGTAAGAGGGAGATGCCTAAGACCTGATAATATGTCAAGGAGGAAATTCACCCACGCTCTTTCATAAGAGGAGGTGTGGGCAAGCGGTCAGCTGTACGATCATGCCATTAGTTTGGATTTTTGGCTCTTACTGCCCGTGTGACTCTTGAAAAGTTTCTTCCTCTTTATAAGGGGATTATAATACTTCCTCAATAAATGGTAGACTAAGGGCAAATTTTAGGTAGTTAAGGAAAATTTACTTCAATTTCCTGAGGTACAACATAAGAGCTAATATTTTTTGTGGGCTTACCATGTGCCAGGCATTGTGTTAATGCTATTCCACACATAATTGCATTCGATGGTTGTAATGACTCTGAAGCAGACTTATTTCCAGCTTATGAATCAGAAAATGTGGCTCAGAGAGGTTCACCAAGTCGCTGAAAGTCACTCAGCTCTTTGAGTAGAAACTCATGGATTTAATTTAGTTATGTTAAATTTTTTTACACAGAGCTCAGACGTTCCAAGATTTATTCCGTGTGTGTGTGTGTGTGTGTGTGTGTGTGTATTTCCTCTCACTTTCACATCCTGGCATTCTGACCCTTAACCTAAACATACACACACACACACACACACACACACACACACACACACGGCGGTACTGGGGGCTATAGAATTAGAAAAAGGAAAAGGACAAGTTTGGGTTGTGAAAATACTAACTCCCTGGGCAAAGGTTTCATTTATTTATGTTTTAATTAGAGAAAACAGAAAGACTGGTTTAGAATGGAGTCAGTTTGGTGGGAAATGGAGTCAGTGTGGTGTAGCTTATGAGAAATTTTCACTTCCTGGTATGTACGCAAAAGACCTTGTTTTCAATTACATCTCTCCCAGCAATGAGACTCGCTTCTGACATTGCTACCTGTAAACACGGGAGTGGGACTTGTTCAGGTGGTCCCCATGACCGTTCCTTCTCTTCGAGTGGCTGGTGAGGAGGGAGGGACGGTCCACGGTTGAGGCAGGCTTTCTAACTGGAGAAGGTCTCAGGCTGTGTGGAAATCTACACCAGGAGCAGATGTCACTGCGCACAAGGATTCTCAGCTGTGAGTTCTGTGTAGTTCCATCCTTTTAGTAGAGCGGCAAGGCTAGGAAAAGATCAAAGCTGGTTTCGGCGGCTGTCCCAGGCTGGAGAGGCCGAAGCCCACTGTTTGGGGAGGCAAATTAATTAGGTGTGCAGTCCTGCTGGCATCTGTTATCATCTCTTAAGTAAACATGGCCACAGCCCTGGAGAAAGACACCCAGAAAGACCAGACGAGAAAGTCATTTCAGGATGACAAGAGCTGTAATTATCTTCCAATTACACTTGAGGACCATCTCTTAGAAGAGGGAGCTTTATAACCTGTAAATCATTTGTAAGGTTATTGGGCTCTCCTCAATGACTTATCAGTTAATATAGCCATTCAGCAAATATTTGCTAATGTGTGCTGTGCATCAGACACTGCTCCAGGCATCGGGGGTGTGGGGGGCAGTTTGATTACATCTGAGTGGAGGGAACAGGAAATAAATAAATCTACATGTAGCAGCACATCAGATGGTAAGTATGAAGAAGAAAAGTAAAGCAGGGAAAACAGAAGAAAACAATGGGGTGAGAGGTGTGTGTGCATGCTCATGCCTGCTGGGTTAGATATGGTTTTTGTTTGGGATCTGTTTTATAATGCAACATGAGATGTAAGGCTTTGAAAATGTCATTCAGGTTCCACTAAATTGGATTTCATTATAATTTAACTGCAGCTTAAAGTTTACCTCTGGTCTAACCCTGAAAATAACACTTATTTCCAGATTCATGGTATGCATAGTGTTGAGGGTGGGGAAGGAGTTATTGGATTATGTAACACAAAGGACTTTGCACAATGATTGAATAGAAATGGATGTGAGTAGTTACAATGGGTTCTTCTTCTTTTTTTTTAATCTTTACCCAAGGATATTTTTTCATTAATTTTTAGAGAGAGTCATCGATGTGAGAGAGACACATTGATTGGTTGCTGCCTGCATGTACCCCAACCGGGGTGGAGATCAAACCTGAAACCCAGGCACATGCCCTTGACCAGCAATTGTTCCCATGACCTTTTGGTTCAAGGGACGACATTCCAACCACTGGACCATTCTAGCCAGGTCACAACCAGTTCTTACCTGTTCATTCATGGCCCCTTACCCATACCTCTGGATAGGGAAAGCTGCCTTCCTGTGATTTAGGCTGTGCACAAGTTCAGATCAGCTTTCCCTGCAAATCCTGGCCTGGAGTCACATGCTTTTTTTTTTTCTTTAGGTCCCTTTTTCTAGGGCAGAGTGTGAAATAATCATAAAAAGTGGCTGCTAAGCACTTTCCACGTCATTCTTTTAATCCTTACAACCGTCTAGGTAAGAAACATCCAAACCTGTAGAGGATTATTGAGAGTTTATTTGAGCCAAACTGACAATTACCAGGAACAGTTTGAGGAAATGCTCCAGAGAATGATAGCTTTGCAGCTTATGTTATACATTAGAATCAAAGAAAGAGATATAAGAAGGGATACATGGAATTCATTGGTGGTAGATTAAGGGGGCAGGAGAAGGCAAAGCAGGAGACCTCGGGATTGGATAAAAAGTTAAAGGGAAAGACTAATTTTTTTACCATGGTGGGAATGGGATAGTTAACAATTAACATTTACAGCACATAGAGGTGGTATGGAGGGGCGGAGGAACAAGATAACAATGAGGGGTTCCTGGTTTTATCCAGAGGGATCTGGAAAAGGAGATTACTCTGTCATTTCAAAACTATGTTATCGTAGATGCCAAACAAGGAGGGCTCCCTTTAGATAAAGACTGACCTTTGTCTCCCCGCCGTGACTCACTTTTAGTCAGGAATTTTTATGTTCAGACCTTTTTATGTGGTTACTTTCCGTCTCCCAAGTTTGTAAGGCCAACCCTGCAGGCCTCCCCTGAGGTAGTCAGGTTTAGGATGTGGCCTCCTTTTTATCCACACAGCAATGCTATTAGGTAGGAGCTTTCATTGTGCCCATTTTTCTGATGAGGAAACTGAGGCTCAGAGAAGTTAACCTATAGTGCAAGGATGAGTACAAATTAGCCAGCTCTGCTGCCTCCAAGATCTTAATCCCTATGTTATAAGGTCCTAAGGGGTGGATGGATTAATGACAGCCAGGTTTGGGAACCGCTGTGTGGACCAGCGTTTATATATACGTATTCTAAAAACCCCTGCCCCTTTTCAAAGAACAGGACAAAGACCTCAAGGCTCTCTAATCCTGGTGTGATGTTGGGAGAGGAAGCCATAGGAAGGGTGCATGTGGCTAGACCTGCCACATAGATTTTAATCGACTTTTGTTTATATTTGGTTCTATTAAATAATTGGACTTCTATGCCCATTTTTCAGATATGAGCCTACGTTATCATATTGAGCGTGCTTTTAAACGCACACACACCCCCTTCTCCCAAGATCCAGCTTTGGCAGCCGCTTTTCCAACCCCCAGCCCTCCACCCACCCCTCCACCTTTCCCTGTCCCACTAAAACCATTGTTTCTCCAACTTCCTGGGTAGAAGAATTAACTAAAGAAAACTCTGCCTCAGGGTCCTGGGAATCTATAACCGCCTGGTCATTCTGTCACCTGTCACGGGGAGGTCTGGGAACCACATTTTGGGGAATGCTATAGGAACTAATTCGGGGCGTGAAGATGGGCTGTAGAACTAATTCAGGGAGTGAAGATGGGCTATTAGCATGGTTCTCAACCTGTGGGTCGAGACCCCTTTGGGGGTCGAACGACACTTTCACAGGGGTCGCCTAAGACCATCGGAAAACACAGGTATTTACATTATAATTCATAACAATAGCAAAATTACAGTTATGAAGTATGGTTGGGGGGCACCACCACATGAGGAACTGGATTAAAGGGTTGCGGCATTAGAAAGGTTGAGAACCACTGGGCTATAGGAACTAATTCAGGGAGTGAAGATGGAGACTCAGGAGGGTGACCGGGGAGTGCCCTTTGAGGTTGTGTTGCTTAGCTCTCCCGCTTTCTGCTGGGAGCCAGGGAGGAGCTTGCCAGATACTGAACTTGTCGAAGTTCTTGCACGACTAAGTTGGCCCAGGGGAGGAGCGAGTGTGGGAAGGGTGACAGCGCCTCCACCCTTCCCAAAGGCAACAAGGCCCAAATGATGAGGCTCAGCTGGCTGAGAGCCCAGTGCGTCAACGAGTGGGCAGGCAATGGACCTTTCAGGCTTTCTGCAGGGACCTTGGAGCAGCTCAGAAAAGTATTTGTCCCCAGCCCCACTGGGGACTCTCCCTCCCTCCCCCCGCCCTTGCAGAGGATGGGAAGTCGAGATGTCTGTAGGGGCAGACACATTGCAGCAACATGTGATGACTTTCCAGCCTCGGACAGTTTTCCTTCCCGCCTCCTGTACTCCGTGTGCCTGCATCCCTGCTGCCCAGGCAGCTCCGAATCCGCCAGCTCCCTAATGAAGAACTCAGCCAGCTGCGCCCTTACTCCCCAGCGTGGCATGCAGCTGTTAGCATTTGTGTCCACGCTAAGGCTCCTTCTCAAACACACAGACGCTGTTTTAACCAGAGAGAAACAGTTGAAGAACTTCTTGCACGACTAAGTTGACCAGTTTACAACGACAGTCCTTTGATCCCCCAATCGTAACAGCTAAGTTTCAAGTAGCCACTCCCGCTGCTTAGAACTGCATGTCACATAGAGTCCCAACTGAAAGCTGCATGGACATGGATGGAACAGGAAGGAGCAGGACTGGCTTCGTCTGCACGTCAGCATACATCTGCATTTTATTAATTCCACCAGTAAAGCCGGAGAGCCAAAGGGCCTTGAGATTCTTTCACTATAAAGTGTCCTTTTGAGACGGGGCCCATCTGTGTGAGTGGCGGGTGGAGTCCATGGGAGACTCTTATTTTTCCAAGAACATACAGGGCAAAACCTCCACATGACTGCCATACTTCAACATATTTATAGTGTTAGTAATATGAAAGAAAAAGGGTTCTTGGTTCACTGTCATCTCCTTTAAAGGAAATTGGCTTGTGGTCCGACTGAACCGTTCTAATGCCCCGTGTAGGAGAGGCCAAGTCATCCTTTTCCAGACTCACAGTATTTTGTATCCAGGCAACATCAGAGAAAATAGGCCAGGCCAGCCGGCATGCCTTTGCTCCTACGGAGCTCAGCCTTCCCCACAGCGGCTGTTGTCCTCAACTTACAGTGAAAGCTCTTAGAAGTTACCACTGTTTGCATTTTTCTTCAGCTGAACCCAGCTGTTAAAAAATATTTTGGAGATTTAATCTAAACACACTCTCTCTACTTCAGATAAAAAGAAATTCAAGTTTTCTTTGACATTCCCCAGACACCTCTTCCTCTGACACAAAAGCATCAGAATTTTATAAAGAAAAGAAAACCATAAGGAATGGGACTGAAGGTTTCTGAAGAAGGAATTGTAGTGAGGCTGTATAATTGGCTTCATTTATTTTATTCCATTCCTAGTCAGTTATCTGTTATCACCTTCTCTCATGGGGACAAGAAAGCAGCAGAGAGTGGTTGAGTCAGAATGAAGTTGTAAAACCATTCAGGACCATAAAAGGCCAGCTGATAGGCTTTGTGTTTTAAGCAAGCCCGGTCTCTCCAGTTAGCCACAAGTCCCACCACTCCCTACTGTCCTACCTATCACTCACTGTGCTTCACATTTCTGTTATTGGCCTAACTTTTCCCCCTGGCATCCTGTGTGAATTGACGTTTGACTCAAAACATTATAGACTAATGCCTTTGAAGGCATAACCTTTGCCTAGTATTCTGGTTGCCCATTAAAGACACATCTAGGATATTTCTAACCCTTAATCAATGAACAAGGACTTTAAGACAAATATTTAACATAAAGTTTTCTAAACAGATACATGTAGAAGACATCAAATACATAAGCCTCGTGGTAGATTTTTAGAGCTGAGGAGGGTCTGAGGAATTACTTATTTCAATTCACTCGTTTGTAGGTAATAAAGTCGGCCCAGAGAGTTAGGTGACTTAGCTAAAGCCTCGAAGGACGTTGGGACACAGTGTTAAGGCTAGAACAGGTTCTCATTGTAGGGCGATCTGACTCACTAGGGGACAATTGGCAATGAGTAGAGTTGCTGATGGGTCGAGGTCAGGGATGCTGCTGAACAGCTGATAAGACTTAGGACAGCCCCCCAAAACGAAGAGTGGTCCAGTTCAAAGTATCAGCAGTGCTGAGGTTGGTAAATGCTGGTCTAGCCCCAGCCTATCTTCTTTCACTTCAGCGTTTTCCCAGCAAGCTGTACTCTCTGTTTTGTTCCAATACTTATTTATTGCCGGTAGAGATTCAGGTCACCTTGACATTAGCAAAAGCAGATCAGTAAGTGTTTAAGGGTGCAATGTCATGATTTAAATCATAAAGTTAGGTTCCGAATAATGGAATTGTGAGAAATAAAATCCAGTGTGTTTCCATATCTTTCCAGGACAGTACCTCATTTAGACTCGCAATACCTGTCAGATGACTTTGAAAGCTGCAATTTGCACATTTTGTTCCTCTTAAAAACTCAACTAGACAACGCCTTGGCTTACTGCCCTATTTTTAGAACATGGAGAGAAATTCTCAGGCTCACACCATGTGGGGCTGAATGAGACGCGGAAGAGATTTTGCCAGGGACTCTCACCTTGTGTGAGAGATTTACCTGTTTCACCTGGCGCACATGGAGTCTCGCATAGGTGCTTGTCCTCAATATGCCAGCAAAATAAAAATTCAAGCGAGGAGAAACCATATACACGTTAAGTCTAACAAACACACTGAGTAAACGTACTAGTCTGAAAATGTTTTCTGTGAAGGTCCTATCAGTTCTCAGCATCGCCTGAGAGACCTGATTTCTATATTGACTTAAAAGGGCTGAGAAGCTCACTCATCCCTCTGGAAATAGCACTTTCCTTTTCCATTGACATCAACTGACTCTACGTGTGATATTGAAAGAGATTAGAATCCATCGGGGTTGTTGAGTGTCTCTTCTGGGGTTCTGTCCAAGAAAGTCTATTTTGCCAAGAAACCATATGCAAAGTGGTTCACATCATTGGGTCATTTGGTGAAACAGGATACCATGGCAATGTTCTGATCTTGTGCAATATAATATTAATTCCTAGTATCACTCATGATGAATGTATGTGGTTGAGAGACAGACCCCAGATTTCCTATTTCTGAGGCCTGGGTGGGGGAGGAGAATACGGGGATATGTCAGTTCAAAAATGATGTGCCTGGGGTGGCATCAACTTCTACTTCCTGATTTTTTAAAGAAAATGTACTGCATTTCAAAATAAAATGAATATCTTCCCATAACATGAACTTTTCTGATTATTTTTGCTCAGAGCCCAGAGTTATGTGTTATACTCAACTACAGTTTCTTTAATCTGTGTTTATTTTTTTATATATAAGGAATCTCTTTTATCACTTTGAGGACTTGATGTTTGTGTTGTATTTTTATGCTAGTGATATTCCATGCTATTGTATCTGCTATTTATTAGTATATGTTGCTGCCAATGTAGATGAGGTGTAAATAAATAACATTTAAAAAACCTTACTATTTCTCTTTTCCATTTTCGGTATCCATACTGAGAGCACACCCCTGGGCTCTCTTTGCTTTTTGATTGCATTTCACAGAGGGAACTTTTTCAGTTCACCCGGTCTCAAATCCTCCTGGCTGTTATCACCCTCAATTTATAGACTATAGTCTATGGAGAAGAAAGAGAAGCTCACACATCCAACTTTTGAATGCTGCTCCCCAGTACGTGGGGTAGCAGACAGTCCCCTCAGAAAACTAGCAACCTATTTACAGTTCAACGTCTGCTTGGGGGGATGCTTTTATGTGGGCAAGTTTTAGGGCTCCTTTCAAATTTTTGCCACAGACGAGTGCTTGAATCTTTTCTTGCTCTTTTCTCTTCCAAGATTGGGGGGTGTAAAGGGGCAGTATTCAGTCTTTGCCTCTCACCCACCCATCTCATCATGACTTGATATTTCATAAGCACCATAGTTAGACTCTTGAAACTACTATTTGTTATGGAAAAGTGATGGCTGATACATAAGGTTGACTGCCACGTTACCCTACTAGGGTGAGAACAAAATGGCCCACATTTCATTGGGAGTGATTTCATTGATAACAGGTGGATAGGAAGGAAATTAGGAGGTCTGGTGAGTCATGGAAACACGCCTCTTACTTAGTTACTGTTTCTCATTTCCTCTGCAGATTAATTGGCACAGCCACTGTATCCCTGAAGGAACTGGTTGGTGACCAGAGCAGATCGCTGCCGTACAAACTGACCTCCCTGCTAAACGAAAAGGGACAAGATACTGGGGTGAGCATTTCCCCTTGTGTTGAATGACTTTGAAGTGAGATGATGAAGCAAAAAAGAGTATGAAATTATAATTAGCTCACTACACACACACACACACACACACACACAAGCCTACTGATTTTGAGATAAACTAGTCCATTTGCAAATGATATTGGCCTTATCCTATACTCCCAATCATAGAACTGATAAATTTGATTTTCTACAACAAAATACCAAAAAGCAAGTGCATATTCTCTTGGGTGTTAACATTTGTGTGGTGAGCATAGTTGTATGTATCAGACACTCTTTGAAACATTCTATAGAAGGTAACTTATTAATATTATCTTGGAATATCAGTAAGTTAGTAGTACGATCTTTATTATTGCATTAGCATCTATATGCTTTCTGATCACAGCCTTCCGAAATAAGTCCATATTGATGGTGTATTGAGACCAGAATGCTCTTCTTCAAGTGCCTGTAAAAAACATTGACTCATGTACCAAAGCTCTGAGATTTCATGTGACTGCTAACATGCTTTTATAAAGCTACCATTCTTAAGTTATTAACCTCTAACACCGTCATTTTCCAATCAATTTATTTTGCTTGGAAACTTGGGTACAAAGAGAAAATTTTATTTTAAAAAATGCCATCCTTATAGACAAGAATACAGGTTAGGCTTCTCAACATCCCTTAAGAATGTCAATTTTCTGATAGGTTTCCTGTGAATCAGCATTCTAACCATGCAACATAAATTCAGAATGTTGGCTATCATCTATCCACCCAAAACCTGACTGAGCAAAATGATACCTAGGAAACATGGTACAAATCAGTGATTTTTCAGGCTGCCTTTTTATTTATTTGTTTATTTATATATTCATTCATTCATCACCCAAGGATATTTTTTCTCTTGCTCTTCAGAAAGAGAGAAAGAGTCACAGGTAGCAAGTAGCAAATGAAAATATAGGATGCCCTTTTACATTTGAATTTCAACTAAACAATGAATGGTTTTTTTATAATAAGTATGTCTTAAATATTTTGTCTGTATTTTAACTGGGAACCTGGGTGTGTGCCATTTTTATTTGCAAGGGAACTTTTATTTTGAGGTTTATACTTCCTAAATTTTTGCAGTTAAAATTCCTTTCTGTTTGGTTGATATGGTTGTGGGCATGTGCTCACATCTCTATGGTGACTCCCCTTAGTCAATGTTTTTGAAATTTTGTAGGTTCATGAAATATACATGTATAGGAAACTTTTTTGTAAAATAATGCTCCATGAGAAATTTATCTCAGATTTTAAAAGTAGGAAGAACTATCTCCTGTAAGGAATTACCATGCTTTTTTTTCTTTCTGATAATGAAAGTTGCATAGCATTTTCAGTTCTCCAATCTTGCCTTGGCTTCTAGCCATCTTAAGGTCATATTTTATGCAAATCTTGAACTTCCTGATTTCCATATTTGTTTCCTCGAATCAAACTTGATTCCTGTTTTAATCTTATTTTATGGGTCACATTGTTATATGAATTTTTTATCCATCACTTAAAGTTCTTTTTAGAAAGAAGTGTGAAAATAAATTTTTAGAATTAAAGAAATCAGTGAGCAAATACATAATCATTTACAAGGAGCCTCTGAGACTGTAATTCTGTGATTGGAGGCAATCTCCATTCTAGGATGAAGGCTGTAGATTACAAGTTCACGCTTGCCTGTCACAACCTTCTTCCAGTTTATGAGGTTGCCCTTTAGCATTGAGACACTTGGCCACCCGTAACAAGTAATTCCTTTCCCAGGCATTCTCACTCCACCGAGGCTCACACATGGGAAGATATAACAATGGAGTGTGTCATCCTTCCCTCTTTCTCTTCCCACTTCCCACCGCCCTGCTCATCCCTTCTAGAACTGTAACTCCTGCTGCATTGGTTTGCACTGGTCCATAGCATTCCAACGCCCTGCACTGACCCTGTTTATATTGCATTGTTTCTACCCAGGCCACCATTGACTTGGTGATTGGCTATGATCCACCTTCGACTCCACATCCAAATGACTTCAGTGGGACCAGCGTGTCAGGCATGGGAGGTAAGCTGACCCTTCTGAAGGCCCAGCCTACCCCAGGGGGACTCTGCGGAAGACACATAAGGTGTCTCCAAGAAAGCCTTCCTTGTTTTCACACTGTCTGTAGCTCCCTGCTCACCTAGACAGGACCCCGTGAGGCAGGTGGAGCTGCCCTTCAAGGGAGAGGAGGAGGTAAGACAGCACCTCACAGCGAGCTGATCCAGGACATACAGACTCGAACAGAAGTTTCTAAGCGAGGCTTTGCTGTGGGTTTGTAGCCTCCATCCCTTACAATGTCTGCTGGTTGTGAGGCTCCAGAAGTCAACTCTACTCTCTTCATGTATCTGTCCCCCTCCAAGTGTCCAACCACCAGGCTGTGCTCTTGGCTGCCAGTGTCCTGGTCAGTGCCCTTGTTTTGGAACCTCTCTCTTTCTCTCCCTTGACCCTGATCCCCAGCCCCACTCCCCACCGCTAGACAGCTCCTTGGTCCTTTGAGCAAGTGAAATTTTACATAACCCACCTTTCTCTCCTTGTTCTCTGCCATGTGTTGTCAGTCATTTGGAGCCATCGAGTGCTGCTCTGGATGGGATTGGGAATGGGGGCTCGGAGGAGGACTTAGGGTCTCAGGTGGAAGGAAGTCTACAAGTCAGTCAGGCCCTTCACACAGCAGAGTTTGACCTCCTCTTAGGTCCTTCCAGGGAGATGTGATGCTGAAGTGTCTCTGTCCTTTCCTCCGTCCTGAGGTGCATCACCGAACCCCTCCCTGCTTCTCTGGCCTTGGCATGTGCCCCAGAAGGAAGAGGCCCCTTGTCCCACTCACTCACCTGCTGCCTTGGAAATCTTCTCCTGGGAGGGTGCCCTGGCGCTTTTCTTGCCAGGATTGGCTTCTCGCGTTCTAGTTTCTCTTTGTTTCTGCTGGGTCTGGACCTGCCTAAGTGGTCTGCTCAGCATCCGAAGCAGCACCTCCCTTCCTGTCTGGTGGCGTTCCTGCTCGTTCCTCCCTGACTTCTCATCTCACCTCAGCCTGACCCCAGCCATTGCCTGGCTTACTCACACCCCACCTATGGCCCAGCATTCGAGATCTGACCCATTTATTGGCCAAATAGTTGTGAGAGGCCAGCAAGGGTCAGCTGACTCCTCTTCCTTGGGAACAATGGGGGCCGACGTAGCCACCGCACATTGGCCACACGTTTTGCAGTCACCCTGTGCCCATCAGCACCAGGGCTGTTGCTAGATCCTCAGACTCTCTCCATCCCACAGAAGCTCTGCAGTGGCTCCCGTGTGCTGCCACAGCAGAGAAGACCAGTAAAACACAGAGGGAGCATGCTGGTCTTAACACACCTTTAGGGGCTGAACTGAGACGTTCTACCTATTTCCTTCTTACCTTCTTCACCGACCATTGCATCGGGAAGAGGCACTTTCTGGCCTACAAAAGGCAGCTCCAACTGGTAGGATAGCAGGAGTAGCCTCTGAACTGGGAGGATCAGCATGCCTTTCCTCACGTTGACATTTTCCCTAAGCTGGGCCCTGTGTATTAGTTTCCTAGCTAAAGTACCACAAACTGGGTGGCTTAAATAACAGAAATTTATCCTCTCAGTTTCTGAGTCTGAAATCAAGGTGTCAACAGGGTTGGGTTCTTCTGAAAACTTTGAGGGAGAATTTGTTCCATGCCTTTCTCCTCCCTTCTGGTGGCTGCTGGCAGTCCTTGGCTATCTCTCCAGTCTGCCTCTGTCATCACAGTGTCCTCCTGTGTGTCCCCGTGTGTGTGTGTGTGTGTGTGTGTGTGTGTGTGTGTGTGTGTGTGAATTCACCTCTATAGGGACTCCAGTCATTGGGATAGGCCCATCCTAATCCAGTGTGACTTCATCTTAACTTGGTTACTTGTACAAAGACCCTGTTTCCAAACCAGGTCCCATTCTGAGGTTACAGATGGGCATGACTTTTGGGAGGACGCTGTTCAACCCAGTATCCTGGTAGATAAAAGGCAGTTTCATTGTGTATATTCCATTTCAAAAAACCAAAATGTTAAATGAGCCTTTTTGTGTCACCCCTAAGGGAACAAATAACACTGTGGTTCATTCAAATGAAAAGAATAAACTTGTACTTCATAGTAATTTGGTGTTGTGCCATTTCTTAGTACTTATGGAGTAAAGAAAGCAGTTGCTGGGTTTCTTTTAAAAATATATATATTTTATCGATTTTTCACAGAGAAGAATAGAGAGTTAGAAACATCAATGGGGGAGAAACATCCATCAGCTCCCTCCTGCACACGCCCCATTGGGCATATGCTGCAACCAAGATACATGCCCTTGACTGGAATCGAACCTGGGACCCTGAGTCCACAGGCTGATGCTCTATCCACCAAGTGAAACCAGTTAGGGCAGTTGCTGAGTTTCTTAACCTCTTGCTAGATGCTGCCATGCTGGAGGTGCCTGATGCTTCACAGCCTTGCCCTCCAGGGACTTTCAGTCCAGGTTCAGATACAAGATGTTTTTATCCTGAAGGTGTATCATTATGGATCAGACTAAGAGCTTTGAGGTCAGACTGGCCTAGGTTTGATTTTGTGTCTATGATTAATAATTCACTTAACCTCTCTTTACTGTAATATGGGGATATAATAGCAGCACTTACATAGTAAAGTTGTTGTAAGGATTAAATGAGATAATGAGTATAAGTACTTAGCCCAGTGCCTGGCATACAATAAAGCTATCCTAATGGTGATTGATATTATTATTACTATTACCAGAGGCCCGGTGCACAAAATTCGTGCATGGGGTGAGGAGGAGTCCCCTCAGCCCAGCCTGCACCCTCCCCAGGATCAGGCCTAAACCAGCAGTCGGGCATCCCTCTCACAATCTGAGACCGCTGGCTAACTGCTCACCCGCCTGTCTGCCTGATTGCCCTCTAACTTCCCCTCCTGACAGCCTGGTCACCCCTAACTGCCCCTACCTGCCAACCTGGTCACCCCCATCTCCGCCCTCCTGCCGACCTGATTGCCCCATGCAGCCTGCTATTTGGTTGTAACTATTACTGTGATGGCATCCTGGACAATTTGCATATTCCTCTATTATTAGTATAAATTTCAAAAACAAGTCCAGTTGGCTGGCACACTCTGTATGAAGTTGCTTCCTCTAAAAAACAGAGCTATTAGAAAAGAATGTTCTGATTTGGCTCAGCGTCATGTCGAAATGACTAAATGCTTTCTTTTAAAAATAAATTTAAAAATTTTTGTTAAATGGACCCAAAAGACTTTGAGAATAACCAGTTTGTGAAGCTATAGGATGTGGAGGGGAGTTCCTTCTACTGGGATGGACTATGTAAGCCCAAGCTCGGAAAACATGGCATTCCCTGGAGCAAAGGCTGCTTTCTGGGAAATGAGAAAAGCATCAACTGGTGAACTTTTAAACCCACTGGGAGAAAACCCTTGCCATAAAGGCTCCCTGTGCTCAGGCTCCTCCTCACTTCCTGGCCTGTCACCAATGCTTCTGCAGTGCCGGGGGCTGAGAGTCACCGTCCTCTTCGGAAGCTGACTCTCAGCAGCTGGCAAGGTCCTCCTCAGTCCTTTAAATTCCTGACACTATGGGCTGGAGGTAGGAAATGAACCAGAACTTGGGTTCCTTTTGTTTGTATTTCAAACAAAGAATGTTACTAAGTGCTGGCCTCCAAATGAGCTATGTCTGAAGGGCCATTTTATTTTAAGTGTGAGGTGACAAAGGGAAATTTATTTACTTAAAAAATAAACAGGCTTCTTTGACCTGGAAGTGCCCTTTATTCTATAGGATGAATATTCACCAAGGCTGGGTCAAGAGCAGCATACTGGATGTTGGTTTCATAATCTAACTTTTCTTCAGCATTAAAAATTTTTTTTCAATATCTTAGATTATCTGGACATTTTATGGGAAAACACTTTTTGTCTTAATGTGATAATTCAATTAAACTAATCAGAATATCTTTGAGTATTTACTATGACTACATGCTAGGGAAGACACACACATGCGCGCACGCACACACACACACACCGCCACACCACAACAATTTACAATCTTGGGAAAAGGTAAGGCCAACAAACTTGAGACAGAGAAATACTAGGAACAGCCAGATAGCCTGCCTCCTGCCATTGTGTACCTTAATGAAGTTAAGGAGACAGCTGGCCCAGAATATCTTCCCCTTCTTTTTAGTTGACTCCAAAAAACAACAAGCAAAAAAACCCTTTTCTAGTCTATATGAAAGTAATGAGTAAATTTCCTCTAGTTTATAGAGGACTTTTCAAATTTAAAAAATTTGAGCTTGTTGATTTTTTTTTTCAGTACAAAAGCAACATCTGTTTGTAAAAATGTAAATATCACAGAATTATAAGATATAGAAAGCTCAAATCACTCATAGTTCCATTCTTCTCAGATAATGACTGTTCACAGATACCAATATTGATGTTAAAGGTTATCTTCCACATAGTGGGTACTACAAAGATGAAACTTGAGGTATTGATAGAACACACAGAAGTGAAGATTTTCAGCAAAATTTATCCCGACAAGTTGCAGAAACTAATATGACCGTGGGTCTCAGAAATTGAATACCTGAGGGGTTTATGTGAGTTTTTTTAAAGAGCAGCTTTAGGTTTACCACAAAATTGAGAGGAAGATACAATAATACTCCCTGCCCTCACACATACTTTGCCTCCCTCATAATCAACATCACTCACTAGAATGGTACATTTTTTTTATGAAGGATGAGCCTACTTTGATACATCATAGTTCAATGGGTTTGGACAGAAATATAATGACATATATCCATCATTATAATATAATACAGAGTATTTCCAGTGCCCTAAAGATCTTTTGTGCTTTGCATATTCATCTCTCCCCACCACCAACTTTTGGTAACCAATGGTCATTTCATTGTCTCCATGGTTCCCCCCGACCCGATTGTCCTAGAGTTGGAATCGCGCAATATATAGCCTTTTAAGATTGGCTTCTTTCACTTAGTTATATACACATAAGACTCCTCCATGTGTTCTCACAGCTTGTAGCTTATTTCTCTAAGTGCTGAATAATACTCCATTGCTTGGATGTGTCACAGTTGATTTATCCATTCCCCTACTGAGAGACATTTTGGTTGCTTTCAAATCTGGCAAATATGAATTAGGGTGCTATAAACATCAATGTGCATTTTTTGTTTGTTTGTTTTGTGGACATGCATTTTCAACTTCTTTGGGTAAATACTAAGGAGCATGATTGCTGTATTGTCTGTGGTAAAAGTAGGTTTAGTTTTGTGAGAAACTTCCAAACTGCCTCCCAAAGTGTGTGTACCATTTGCATTCCCACCAGCAGTGAATGAGAGTTCTTATTGCTCCACATCCTTGCCAGCATTTGGTTTTGTCGGTGTTCCAGATGTGAGCCATTCAAATAAGAATGCAGTGGTCCCTGATGACAATCCGTGTGGAGCATCTTTTCATATGCTTATTTGCCATCTGTATATATTCTTGGATGAGGTATCTTCTAAGGTCTTTAATTTGTTTTAGTCAGGTTGTTTGTTTCCTTATTGTTGAGTTCTAGGCGTTCTTTGTATATTTGAAATAATAGTCCTTTGTCGGATGTGTCTTCTTGCAAACATTTTCTCTCTGTCTGTGACTTGTGTTTGAATTCTTTGGACATTGTCTCTTGCAGAGCAGGAATTTTTAGGCGGCTGACTAAAGTGTGTGGTGTTAAAGGTACCCTTTCTTTGGCCTACTTCTGAGACTGTTTCTATGACAGGTGCGTGGGCTGATCCAGGCTGTAGGTTTGACCTCCTGAAAACCTGTTACTTTCTCCACTCGATTCGCCAGATGTCAGTTAGTTGACTGGAGCCCACATTCTCATGCTCAGATTAAACTATTTTTAAAATCCCCCATCTATTTTTAAAGAACCATCTGTTAAAATTGTGCTTTATCCAATGATAGAAATGCTAAATGTCATGCTTAGCCAGACTTGGTGCTTTAAATTGATTTCGTTCCACAAACACCAAAGTTGCTTTGCTTGAAATTAAATTATATCCAGCTCAGAAAGCGTTTACTTACACCTGTTTGGAGACATACATCAGGGAGAAAGGCATTGTTTGCCACCAAGGAGTTTACATTTCATGAGAAAGGGAAGATATAAATATGAATAACTATAGGTCAGAACTGAATATAATAAATTTCTCAAGAGAAAACTAGGCAAATTACTACACAGAAAATAACTTCTTTCAGCTATTTGTTTCAACCGTGGATTCTTAGTGCTTAATGCAGCACTTAGAAAGTCATAAGTAGTAGGTAAATGCCTGGCTGGTTGAGTGAATGCATAGATGGGTGAATGGTGGAAGGACAATGGACATGGTTACCTTTTTTTCCCCCAAGAGAGTCATTTTGGGGAACACTAGGGAACAGACAAATGTGACGGATTCATTCAGAGGTGTAATAAAAAGGAAGCAAGTTCCTGAGGGCTGGGAGTGCAAGGCTGAGACATTTGTCCTTGGTGGACAACTTGTTCGTTTTCTGAACAGGGACTGACTTGGTCAGAGCTGAGCTGGAAAATGTTCAATGTGCTAGGAGATCGTTGCAGGACCTCTGAATGCCTGTGGCCAGCACACTGATTGGACTAGGCCAACTCTTTTCCAGGATATTTAAGAAAATCAAAGTGATCATAATAGACAAGTGATTCTTAAATTTAAGACAGAGTAAAATCGTCAAGGGAGTTATTTACATGTGCAAATTTCAGACACTTACCTCCAGAAAGTCTAGTTTAGCTGGTTTAAAGGGGAACTCCTCCTCCCCCTAATCTGTACAGTTAACAGGAACTTCCAGGAGATACCGATGCAGATAGATTTTTGGAGCTCAGTATGAGGAGTCCCGGAGTTGTGTTTACCTGTTAACATTATCTTGCCCAGACTTAGACAGAGCTCTTGGGGAAATATTTCCCAGACTGGCTTATAGCATGTGTGTGCATTGCTGTTTGGTGATACTTTTGTTCTGTTCTATGATTTGGAACTATTTCAGGAGACTCTTAGGGCACATATAGTACCATTTACCCAAGAATTGGGGTGGAGGATAGTGAATTGCTAATGTGGCGTTTTTTGTTTGTTTTTTATTTCTCCTTCGTCATCCACCTGCTTGTGGTTGGATCCAGACATTTATTTATATACAGTAGCATGTTAGAGACCCAGAAAAGTTATTATTCAACATTCCAGCTAAATCAGCTGTTATCTTCAAATGTTTTCATGCTTAGAAATTTACTCTCTCCTATTCTGTTTTGTGCTTTTTAGTGATGATATTATACCAGCCCTTTATTCTGACTTTCTCATGATCTTTGATAATTAAATCCTGCCTTAACCAGTACCACCACTTATCCAGACTTTGTCATGAGAAGCAAAATTAATATCACGGGCAGTGCTTGGCATTCTTGGACTCTAAAACAAATAAAAAATAAATGAGTGGGAAGAGTGTTTGGATAAAGATGCCTGCTAGCCAGGGTGGGGTGAGGCTTGGCGGGGTGGTGGCTATAGTCCAGGCCAAAAGAAACCCAGGGGTGACTGGGCAAGTGTCCCTTTTCCCCCGCCATTTTTAGGCATTGCTAACAAAACATTCCTGTGGTTAGATGAAGGTGATGGAGGTGGGGAAGGAACAGCCTGCAGATCTGGTGACATCTGAGTGACTAGTAGTCCACTCTCTCCTGCTTGATGGGGAGGAGAAATGCTAGATGAGGAGAGTGGGAGTTTGGAGGAAGAAGAGAGGTTGTTGCTAGCCACTGGGGAAAGGTACTGTTAGGCATGGCAAAGGCAAATCTGACTGATTCATAAGGTCACCGACTCTTTCCCACTGGGGTGGACAAACAGTAGCCTTATAGGGAAGTGCCATTGTCACAGGTGACTACACATAGGGGTAGTTTGTAGGAATATTGCTGTTGAGTTTCTGGAAAGAGGCCAACAGTACATCTCAGGAATTATGAAGACTTGTTGGAGTTGTGATGGAGAGTCATTCCTAAGTGTTAATTAAAACACCACTTGTGAGCAAGTGTGGGTCACAGAGCGGGTTACTGACATTGAGAAAGAAAGCAGGTCAGTGCTGGCTGTAGTCAAAGCTTGGGAGGATTTGACTGTGTGACATGGTAATTGTTGGGGAGGCAGGATGGCATTCAGACTCAGGAACTGTGAAGGGTGTGCAGCTGGAGAGGTACAGTAAAGATGAGCAGTAACTACCGAGGCTCTGTGGGGTCCAGGAAAGATTTTTTTTTAAATTGTGGGCTATATTCCCACATGTTTATATTCTTAAATTTTTTTAAAGTGCAGCTTTGTTGACTTATTACAATAGCCATTCTGAGAGGTGTGAGGTGATATCTCATTGTGGTTTTAATTTGCATTTCCCTAATGATTAGTAATGCTGAGCGCCTTTTCATATGTCTATTGGGCATGTATGTCCTCTTTGGAGAAATGTCTATTAGGATCCTCTGCCCATTTTTCAATGTTTGCGTTTTTGGTGGGTGTTAATTTGTATGAGTTGCTTATGAATTTTCTGTATTCAGCCCTTACTGGATGTATCAAATTTAGTAGGTTGTCTTTTTGTTTTGTTGATGGTTTCCTTCACTGAACAGCATGTTTACAGTTTGATGGGAACACTCCAGTACAGGAGGAACCTAAAGAGCGGACACAGAGGCAGAAATTGCAGAAGGAGAATCCTTGAGTAGCAAGAGGAGCTAAGATCCATGCCTATGCAGAAGGGTTGGCCTCAGGTCAGGACGCATCGACAGATCAGGGTTGTAGCGGGAGAGAAGGCAGACAACAGGTGCAGGGAGGATGGTAGATTTGGAGTTGGGAGGATGTAGGAATTCTTTTGTGACTGCAGACTTGTGGACTAGAGTAATAGATGGAGCAAAGAGAATGACACAAGAGCTGTCCTCTGTGATGAGTTGAATAGTGTCCCCAAATTCCTGTCCACCCATAACCAGAGAATGTGACAATATTTAGAAATAGGATCTTTATAGTTAATACTAGAGGCCCGATGCTTCATCCAGAAGGTCATCCAGTCTAATTAGCATATTACACCTTTATTGTCATAGATGAGGTCATACTGGATTAGGGAGGGCCCTAAATCCAATGACTGGTGTCCTTATGAGAAGCAGTGAGGACACAGGGACACACAAGGGGAAAGGCCGTGTGACAATAGAGACAGAGACTGGAGTGATGCAGCCACAAGCAAAAGAATGCCAAGGATCCAGGAGCCACCAGCTAGTAGTGTCAAGGGAAGATCTTTCCTTAGAAGCTTCCAAGAAAGCATGGTCTTGCCAACACCTTGATTTTGGACCTCTAGGGTTTAGGACTATCAAAGAATAAATGTAAATTGTTTAAGCCAACCAGATTGTGGTACTTTGTTACAACAGCTCTGTGAAGCAAACACAACCAGCAACTTCCTATTCAGTCAGGGGCTCCCCGCTCAGTTGTTGTGGTCATGAAAGAGTCATTGTTTGCAGATCCACGTGGCTGTGGTTCAGATCCAGGCCTGGGTCTCATGTACAGGCATGCCAGCACAGACACTCACATTCGGATAATGAAAGGGCTTGTGCAGAAGGGTGCGTTGGGCAATGCCTTAGGGACCCCCTCATTCTTTGTGGAACACTTAGGGTAGCATTGTTTAACCTGTGCAGCTTCCTGTCCCTTAAAGGGGTGATTTCCTGTTCAAATATCTACCCACTGCTCTGCAGAGATGCTGACGGCAGCCATGACTTAGGCTGGTTCCCTCACGTCTGTCCCTCCAGCCTAAAGTCTGGATAGCAGAGGGTGTTTCCAGAAGAAACTGGCTCATCATTACCTGGGTCTGTTTCTGAAGCATCCATCAAGCGTTTAATGAGGGCTCACTCTGCGTCCGTCCGTGCAGCAAAGGCGTGCTTTACCCCTCCTTCTCCTGCTTGCTGCCCTAAACAACCGCCAACCCCAAAAGGAACAATGCACAGCGGGAGGAACTCCCACTCGTCCCGGGAAGTTGGTGTTAGTTGCTGGAGGAGCTTAAAGGCGTGCATTGCCCGGTCTGGAACAGGTTTGCAGAAGGCAAGCCTGACCCTCTGTGCTTCCCTGAGGCTGGGGCACAGGTTGTGGGAGCGCCGCCCTGGCATCTGGGTGCTCTTTCTGAGAACTTGAGAAAGTAGGAGCAGCGGTCAGGATGCCCTGGTTCATGACTCATTCCACATTCATTGAGTTCCTGGATTTATGTGTGTACAGTACATTTACACGAAGGGGCCGGTAGAAAGAAGGAAAGTCAAGCCTCTCGCCTCTGAGAGTGGCTGGCCTCGGGGAGGCCTAGGGGTTAACCATAGATGCAAGTCTCTGTGGGGAGGACTGGGTGGAACAATGTGTAGAAGGCACGTGAAGGGGTGACTCACTCCCTGTAGGAGAGGCAGGGAGGGCCTGTCCTGAGACAGTACATTTCCTCTGGAGCTTGAAATGTTGAGAAGTTGAGGAGCGCACTTGGTGGAGAACAGGAGAAAGGACATTCTAAGAACCACGAGCCACAGATGGGTAAGGGAAAAGCCTTTCTTTTGAAGCCTCCTCGAGAATAGGGAAGGCGAGGCCCCAGTTATATTGCAAAGGTCAAAGGTAGTCATTCCATACCCTTGACTTCTATGGGGTTTCTTGACCCTGACAGCAGTGATGAAAGATTAGGAGGACAGCATCTCTTTCAGCTGCAGCCTGGTTTTAATCTACTCTTGCACCAGTGAGGAAGAGCAAAGACTTGGTCCTGGTTTCAGCTCAGCTCCTACTAACCTGAGTCACTTCAGCTCTAGTGACCTCATCTGTAAAGTGGGTGAGGAGCAGGCTCTCTAAGGTCCCCTCGAGTCTAACATTCTGTGGGTCTGGGGTTCCTTGAAGGACCATGAAGTGTTAAAGCAGCAGAGGGCTGGCTGCGGAGCAGAGTGGGAAGTCACGCTTGGTGAGTAGGAGACAGGAAGGGAGGCCCACGGAAGTGCCTGAGAAGGTTTAGTTGGAGCACCAGGAGGAGAGCTGTATGATTCAAAGACGTAGGTGTGGGTCCCAGTGTCCAATGCCTCGGAGATCAAGCATGAGGACTCAGAAAGGTTCCTAAAGTAGCAAGAAGAGGTCATGGTTGACCTGTGCAGAGCAGAAGCAGGTTGGAGGGGCGCAGCAGGAACGGAAGGGCGTTGGGGAGGAGGGTTCATGCTGGGCTAACCTCTGAAGCAGTACATCGGGGAGGCCTTTTACTTCCTCATGGTTGCTCCTTCCTCCCTCTGTGCTCCCAGCCCCCATGCTTCCACTGAGCGCTTCAGATCCCACCCACCCACTGCTGCTCTCCAGGAGTGTTCCAGCGTTCTGTGCTCCAACCCTAGAGCACAACAACACTTACATTTTAATTTATTGGGTGCCACTCTATGCCAGGCACCGTGTTGAAGACTTTACATGTAGATTACATTTATCTTTACAATACCCTGTAGTAAGTACTGTGACTTTCCCCTTTTTATAAACGGGGAAACGGAAAGCAAGAAACTGACTCACACTCATGTCCCAAATTTAGGATTTGAACCCAGGCAGCTGACTCCAGAGCCCAAGCTTTAAGAGCCGTGCTACATAGCAAGCTGATTGAACAAACTCATACTATGATGTGAGATAACTCCGTGTGGAAATTAAACCTCTTGATTTTGTATTGTAAAGGTGGGCAGTTCAAATGCGGGATGTTTTCCTAGTCTCTCTTAAATTATATTGCACAGATTACTGGGAGTTCAGACTTTTTGTCTCTTAGGAAAAGAAAAGCTGAAGCTTGTCAGTGAGTTTCTAGAGTTTGTGAATGAAAGAAAGGGGAGACACAGTGGGTGGAGTTGTGTTTTGCCTTTTTAAGGAGTGAACGATCTGTGCATATTTGAACACAGAGGGAAGATGACCCTGGAGAAGGGACCACTGGAGGTGAGAAAGAGAAAGAGGGAGGGAGAGAGAGATCTGGAGGGACCCCAAAGAATCAGAAGGAAGTAGGCTCTCAGGCAGTGGAAGGGGTTCATTCTACCAAAAAGGAACAGCTCTCTCCACTGAATGGAAGGGGAGAAGGGGAGCAGGAGGAAGGGAATCCGTGAGGGCACAGATGTGTGTGGAACTGACAAGCTGGGACAAAAGGGAAAGCAGGATGACCACCACGGTCTGCTTGGCAAGCGGGTGGAGAGGGCATTCGTGCATCAGGAGGCTCAAGCAGGAGGAGACAGTACAAACCTCATGAGCACATCTGGGAAGAGGAGACCTGCGGTGGGAAGGGTGGAGTTGGAGCCTCCTCTCAGGGCTCCAGTTTCCATGGATACCTTCATCCCTCCATCCTCTCTGCTGAAAGGCCCCTTACCATCAGACGGGGCTCCAAGATCAGAGCCGGGTGATTTCTGCTGGGTCTGACTGAGCCTCACACCCTGTCCCGTGGCCTCAGGCAGTCTCCCTGTCGCTCTGAAGACGGCCTAAATGAGTGCCATCCCGCACCACAAACACATCTTCCTCCAGAATCTGAGTCAGAACAAGCCCAGGTCAGGGTCACCAAGAGGCGTCTCCTTCACCTGAGCCTCGGGAACACAGAAAACCTCTGTCCGGGAAGCCGGGTGCTCAGACAGTCGCAGGGGAGGGCCGCCTCTGACCGGATTCCTTTTGCGTGTTTTAGGAGAGGAGGAGGAAGACGGCGGCGAGGAAGGTGGGCTGGACAGCACGGTCAGGGACCCGGGGCCCAAGGTGTCAGGCAGGACGGCGTCGGAAGCCCAGCTGGCCCGGAGGATCACCAAAGGGAAGAACACCCGGCGGCTGCTGTCCAACAAGCCGCAGGACTTCCAGGTGGGCAGAGCGAGTGCCCGGGCCTCGTCTGGCACCGCAGTGGCCAGCTCCCGCAATCGCAGGGCTGCCGGGAGGGCCTGCTCCAGCGGCAGTGGCCAGCTAGTTAGAGAGGACATCAGGTCCTCTGCCCATAAGAAGAGCTCTCCATCGTTCTTCTTCGTGCGGGAGGAGGTGTAGCCAGGCTCGACGGGAAGTAAAACCATCCCTGCTCCCCACGGTGGTGGGAATAGAAGCGTTTCCATTATCTCTGGGCACTGCCTTCCTCGCAGAGGTGGCTATGGAGAGAGTTTGTACACCCTGGGGCTCAGCTGGGGTCTGAGCTGTGGCCTCAGCCTTGCCTACCTTTGCCCAGGCCAGCTCTGGAGTATTGCAACCCCACTCTTGGTTTCTGCGACCCAACCCCTGTCCCCACCTTGGGAATGAGCGCAGGCGGCTGCTCCCAATCCGTTAGCACCGGTACATCGCCAAGCTGCCCGGCCCGGTCCAGCCATCCTCCCAGGCGAAGGAGCAGAGGCAGCGCCTGAGGATTCTCTGCCAACGTGGGCTGGGAAAGCACCTGTAACAGCACCCCTTCTGTGCTTGCAGATCCGGGTCCGAGTGATTGAGGGCCGGCAGTTAAGTGGCAACAACATAAAACCCGTGGTCAAAGTCTACGTGTGTGGCCAGACGCACCGCACAAGAATCAAGAGAGGGAACAATCCGTTTTTCGATGAGGTAAGAGGGCTCAGGGAGTCTGTTCTATGGATAGGCACCTTCCTGCCTTCCACCCTCCTGTCCCCTGGCCCCTGTGGGAGGGGAACACATTCAATGTAACTGGTAAAGTTCCAGCATTAAACGCAAGAACCACTGGGTGTTGGAGTCACACATCCTGCTTCATCATTGCCTCTCAGAGCTGCTGGGGTCTCTCTGGGATTCTGGCAACAATTTCCCGACAGGGCCCTTCCTAATGGACCCTGGTACTCCTCTGTGGAGCTCATGATGGCACCTACCTCTGCCTTTGGTCTTTCTAATCAGCAGGATGCTCTGTGTGACTAAGTGACCTGACTTTGTAACCGTGTCAAAACTTACTTGTCCATAAAAATAATAGATGTTTAAGAAAAGCAATGATGAGCAAAAAGGATTTTTTTTTCTCGCTCTCTCTCCTTATACTTGAGAGTATAGCTTGGTTCTGTTGGCTTCTTCTGTAACACTCCTCAAAAAAGATACTCAATACCTTCCTCAAAAATGCGGAAAACCTGACTCAAATGCCACAAAACCCCACAAATAGGCCTGTGAAGAGAAATTACAGGTTTGGGGAAATTGGAGAGTCCAGATTTGCTCTACTGAGGAGATGCACTTCTTTTCCTTTTTTTAAAAAAAAAAAAAATTTTTATTGATTTTAGAGAGGAAGGGAGAGGGAGAGAGAGATAGAAACATCAATGATGAGAGAGAATCGTTTATTGACTGCCTCCGGTATGCTCCCTATTGGGGACAAGCTCGAAACCAAAGCATGTGCCCTGGCTGGGAATCGAACCGTGACCTCCTGGGTCACAAGTTGACTCTCAACCACTGAGCCACCATGGCCGGCTGAGAAGATGCATTTCTGAGATTCCTGTGGCCTGCATCTCATGCCGTTTTCTGAGCCCAGGCCTTTCCTACCACAGTTTCTTATCACAGTTCCTCTCAGTTTCCTAAAGCTTCTAATCCCAGCTTTTGTTCTTTTTCCCACCTCTGTTCACAAAGAACTGGTTTCTTCTGTCTGGTGTTCCTGCTTCTGCCCCTTTGTTCAAGCTGGCCCCCAGCTTTGGAGAAAGCCTCATTTCCTTCTCACTTCTCTTCCTCCTGTAGTGAATTACAGGCCGCAGCCTACAAATAAGGGGTTCCAGAGTTTATTTAATGGGGGGGGGGGGTGCTCACTGACATGGGGCACTAGAAATGGACTTGAGGAAAGGCTGGGAGGTCATGTTAGAGGACAAGCCTGGATTGCAGGGAGGACAAGGTACTGGATGCCAAGGGCAGAAGACCTATGAATGCGTTTATCATGCAGGGTAAATATTTACTCAGCTACATTCTCAGGAGGCCAGCATGATTCAACATCTCAGAATTTTCCCATTTTAGTGATTTTTTTTTTTTTTTTTTGAGATTAGATCTCTTGGCAAAAGGAAAGAATCGGATAACGGAGCCAATTTATATATCAGGAAAGGAATTTTACTAAAACTTCACTAGTTTATGTACATCTTCTTAACCAAGCAATTAAAAATGGTATCACCAATCATAGGTCAGACTGATATGTGTGTCCTGATTCCTGATGTGATCTAATGGAGTAATCATCACCTGGGTTGCTTCTTTTCTTTCTGTTTCTTTTTGTTTGTTTGTTTGCTTTGGGTTTTTTTTTTTGTGTGTGTGTGTGTGTGTGTGTGTGTGTGTGTGTGTTTGACATATGAACTTTCTTACTTTATGATATTTGGATTTTTTTTAAGTTTCTTTATTGATTAAGGTGTTACATATGTGTCCTTATTCCCCCCCTTAGCCTCCATCTGGGTTGTTTCTTGTCCAGTGGTCAATGTGAATCTAACAGTGAAGAATCATCCAGATTGTGGGGTATTCTTTATCATAACAAGTCATGATAAAACAAGCAACGAAAACAGGCAGGAGTACTGTTCTAGATAAAAGACTAAACAAACACAATAACTAAATGCAATGTATGATCCTTGAGTGGTTCTAGATTTAAAAAACTTTTTTCAAGACAATTGTAGAAATTTGAATGACTATATGTTAACTGTTGTATTTCTTAGGTGTGATAATAGTAGTGTGATTGTATATAAGGATGTCTTGCTCTTAGGAGATGTATGAGAATCTGTTTTAAGGAGTGAAGTGTTATGCTACCTAGAACTTTCCAATAATAAAGTTAAAAAGAAGGGGACATTTCATTAAACCTGAAATGTCCTCAAAATGATAACAATTGGTGAACATAAATGAAAGATGGTATTTATTTTACTGTTTTTTTTTTCTATTCCTTTGTAGACTTAAAATATTTATAAGTAAAAAGTAGGAGAAAATTTCTCAGTTTAAATAAAAGCTCAATCTTTCTCTCTTAGAAGTAAACTTTATTGGTACATAAAACTTGGTTTTATGTACAACCTCCATGTATCCAATATTTATCTCCCAAGAATCAACTTTCATAAACTTAGCTGGTACAATGAGTTAAAATGTGGTCAATATTGACTCTCCTGAGAAACTAACATTATCTAATGGGCAAAGTTGACTTTGAAGATATTTTGTTAGAAAGAATAAAATTAGAGTCCCTAAACACAAATGATAGAGCTAGAAATGATAGAATTAAAATCAACTTTCCAGGTCATACAAGCCCTAAGCATAAAAGGCAACCTTAAATCTTTACTTAATTAAGCTAGTAGCTATCTGATTCAAAAATATAATCTTATTTAGGTAAATAAGCACTATAGCTGCTACTTAACCTTTTTTTCCTTTTCCAACATGCAGAGGTGAGTTTACTATCAAGCCCATGAAGCTTAAGCCTTGGGGCCTTTTCTCAGGTCTTGCAATGTGTTCACGTGGTCAAACCTAATATGGAGTTTTGTGTTGTATTTTTGGGGAGGGCCCTCAAAATTACAAATCGTACACACCAAACCCGAGTTCATTCTTGCTAACATTCAAATGATCTTCTCTTTGTTTTGACAGTTATTTTTCTACAATGTCCACATAACCCCTTCTGAACTGATGGATGAGATCATCAGCATTCGGGTAAGGGGGCGCAATGGAGTAGGAAGGTGGTACCCACTATTTGCCAGATAGAGCCACTAATCTTTCCCCCACTCTTCTTTCTTCCAGGTTTATAATTCCCATTCTTTGCGGGCAGATTGCCTGATGGGTGAATTTAAGGTGGGTGACAACTATCAGTTTCATTCAGCTTGCATCAAAGATGGGCAGTTTCATAATGAGGACTTAAGTCCCTGGCCAGATCTCAGGATGCCCATCTTGGTGACATGTTAAGATTGTGTATCAGGGATTGATGCCATGATCCTTGCTTAGGACATGAATGCCCCAGGATAGAAACCAGTTTCATATCTTCTGAGTGCAGTGACTTTCAAAGTAACGACACTTAACAGCATCCTAAAGCAAGATAACCCGAAACTGCCACATCAAGCCCTTCCCAGCATCCCAGCAGTGGAGGAAAGCCAGTACACTGCTTCAAAGGGAAGGGGTGGTTTATGGGCAAGAAGCCCATCACACCGCTGCACTTACCAGGGTGCCATCTGCAAAGCCAGTTCTTATAAATCTGGAGTATAAAGGCAAGCCAAACCAGGGATGAGTATCAGGGTGTTTTTCCAAGTAACAAACATTGGAACTAAGGATACATACTTGATGCCTTCTACATGGGCTGCATCTCAAAGGAAGGAGTTTGTAGTCATGAGAGGTGCTAGAGGTTGATCTGTGTTCATACCCAGTCTGCCACTAACCAACCACATGTCAACTTCTCTGATCAACTTAGTTTCTTCATCTGCAAAATGAGATCATTGTGAAGATAGAATAATTGAGATAGAATACAGTATTTAAAATATCTAGCACAGCACCTGGCACATTAAAATGCCAATCAATGATTACATTGATATTAGCATTAGTTGGAGGAGTAGAGTATTGGATAGGCAGTTGGGTCAGAAGACTTCCTGTAGGTTAACCACCAGTCCAGGTTTGCCTGGGACTGAGGGGTTTCATAGAATGTGAAACTTTCTGTGCTACCAGAAAGTTCCGAGCAAATAGGGACATACTGATCACCCTACTTCCATGGTTCCTTCCTGCTCTAAGACTAGCTCATTAATTCAAAATGATGGACTGATGTTCTCCTATATGCCACACACAGAGAGTATGATGGAAATGTTGAGTCCCAAAGGATTTAAGTCTAGTCAGGAGCATTCTATTTAAATATAATAATGATGGTTTCTTTGATTTTTAAACTGATTTTAAAATCCAAACTCTTTTAATTATTTTTTCCCAGATTGATGTTGGATTCGTTTATGATGAACCTGGTAAGCAATATTCTCTCCATGAACTGGAAGATTCTGAGAATCAAGGAAGTTGGGAGGATCAAGGAATAAAAAATAATGTTTTTTTGATTGAAAAGGGGGAAGGATACTTAGCGGGAATGTATAACAGTATAGATATTATTTTTTTAAATCTAATGGTAATTATTTTAATGTTCAAAAATAGGTAATATCTCTATTTTATGAGGATATCTGTACCTTATCAAAGTCAAATGATGAAGTTCATTCATAGAGTGTAGAGAGCCTTGTTTGGGTCACACGGGGCAGGATGGGGATGGAGGCTGCACAGAGTGGAGGACATTAGTTCAGACACTGACCTGGGGAAATTGGCATGCGATGATGACACTTTAGAGGAAATGTTTGTTTTCTTACAGCAGATAAAGTCTCAGACCCGTCAGCTTCACTTTAAAGTGTCCTTGTCCTTTTTTTTTTTTAATCATCAAATATTTATTATCTATATGGTCTGGTATTAGGTAAAAGTACATTTCAAATTTTAATGACTTAATATAAAAAATAGACTTGATGTCATCAGCCTTGTCCTTGTCCTTTTACTCCTTTTTTATTTTAGGTCATGCTGTCATGAGAAAGTGGCTTCTTCTCAATGACCCCGAAGATACCAGCTCGGGTGCTAAAGGTTACATGAAAGTCAGCATGTTTGTCCTGGGAACCGGAGATGAGCCTCCTGTGAGCCCCTCATTTATGCTTTTCACTGCAAAATCGGGCCAAGGGTTAGCAAGGGAGCACCAGTACTCAAGTGGAGCCCAGCTTCTAATTAAGAAATATTTTTCAAAAGCACTTCTTTTCTTGGTGGCAGAATTATTTTCTAGCTCAGTTTAGATGCCTGGTGTCTGAATGGGTGTTTCATTTGGTATAGATATGTGTGTTTTTAGGACTTGGTTGCATGAGTTTATCTATAGAGCATAGCTCACTTGCAGAATCAGACACTGCTACCTGAAAGGACAGTGTCATCTAGAAAATTGGGCAGCAAACCCAGGAATAATGGGAGGGCAGAGAGAAATCAGAAGAATTTCAGGTTCTCTCTCTCTCTCTCTCTCTCTCTCTCTCTCTCTCTCTCTCTCTCTCTCTCTCTCTCCCTCTACTATTTTGTGCTCATGAAATTACAGAACACATTATTTTCTCATGGTGTCATGATTAAAGAAACATGCGTATTGAGTTTTGTAGAGCAATTTTTTGAATTAGTGGCTGAACTCTTAAGCCTGAAACAGAAAATCCTAATGGAAATGGCTCTGATTGGTGTAGTTTTACAAGCATCAGTTTGGTTCTTCTAAGCGCTGCTCTTCCCTGTGTGTAATTTGTTATTGTGTGTCCCCAACAGTCTGAGAAACCGTATCGTGATAATGACAATGATGATGTGGAGAGTAATTTGTTGCTCCCTGCTGGCATCGCCCTCCGGTGGGTGACCTTCTTGCTGAAAATTTACCGAGCAGAAGACATCCCCCAGAGTATGTATTGATTTCATCTGCTCCAGATTATCAGTGATTTTCATGATTAGATGTGTTAAAATCATACTCCAAATAGGGATTGGTGCTCCCTATCATATATATATGTATGTGTATATATATGTATATATATACACACACATGTATACACACACACACACATATATATATATATATATATTTTTTTTTTTCTTTGCTTAAAGGCCTACATGGCTTATTTTCATTCATTCTGGCCCCTTTGCAAGCTACCTGAGCTGGTTCATGAGGTAGCCAATTGGTCACTGCTACATGTTTTTGGTTGAGTCTTTTGGCCCACTCTTCTCCATCCTTTCTTTCTTTAATGTTCCATATCTCCTCTTTGTTCTAGAGGATACCAAAGAGAGGTCAGCAATCAGCACTTTCATCCCAAATGAAAATGTGAAATTTTATAAACAAATAAATGTGTTTGCCATTGGGTTATTAAAAATGGCTGAGCAAAGGGTGGTTAAATGCCAATAAATAAAAGTCTGTCAGTATCGTATTAGGAGATATGTGTTTTAAGAGATTGGAAGCATTTGATGTTTAGAGACACTAGTCCAGTTAGTTCAATGTCATTGCTGAGGCCCAGCATTCTATCTTCCTGGCCTGGCTTATGTGCTTCCTGTTGGACCCTGGGACAAAGGACTCTTCTAGTCACTGGAGACAGCACCCAGGACTCAGGCCATGATCTCTTCAGGATTCCTACTTTTCCTGGGAACACACCCTTCCCTGTTTAAAGACCCTATAATGACCCCATGCCATATTTTCCTCAGAAATATTTTGAACGGAGAAATAAATTAAGACATATTAAAATTCCTACCTACTTGAGTTTGTTAAAATAGAGAAATCTATTGTTTATAAGTGATTAAATGTGTTACTTATGATTATGTCAAATTTCCCTGAATTTATCTGAAAAGTCAGACTAGGCCAATATCATTTTTGGCCTGAAGCACCTTTTCCGAATTAAAACCAGGCCTGAGTTTGAAAGTTGTCTCTTTTTATTTCTACTTTCTCCTCCATAAATGATTGATTCTTAACAGAATATTTTATCTATTTATTTTTCAATGTGTTCCTATTAATTTTAAAACTCTTTGAGGAGAAAACATTTTCTCTCTCAACTAAGACACAAGGAATTTCTGCAACACAGTGCTACTTTTGAGGACAATTTTTGTTGCGACAGTGTTCGTGGAGAGGAGAATATTTTTTAATTTTGTTGAGTGACTTCTCATTCTTTAAGAGAATCAGATTTAATCTCCGCCGTGTGACATGTTACTTTCCAGTGGACGATGCCTTCTCTCAGACAGTGAAGGAAATCTTTGGCGGCAATGCAGATAAGAAGAACCTAGTGGACCCCTTTGTAGAAGTTTCCTTTGCTGGAAAAAAGGTGTGTGTGTGTGTGATCGAAATGCAGAAATAAATACCATATAACCCTCTGTGCTTCTCGTGGTGTGAGTTCCTGCTAACTCTCTGCTGAAGTGGCCCCCGATGAGCAGGCACCCTGCAGGGATGCAGATTATCTGAGCCTGCACACGCCAGACTTCTTCCCAGGTTTATTTTGCACTGGAAAGTGTGCAGCACTCAAACTGGAAAATTCAATCCTTTGAAAAATGTAAATTGTGAAAACTACTACTGAATTATTTGGGTTATTTCCCAGATCCAAATATCATCTTAATCTCAAGCAAGCTCCCTAGCTAGAGTCTAGTCCCCAGAGCCCAGCTGTCCACTCCTGTCATGTTTCCCACCTCCCATGCCCCAGGGGAGCTGCTGACACTGGAGGGTCAGGCATGGGACCCGATCCTGGTCCTCTGGGGAATCTTGGTGTAAAAACACAGGTAACCACCACTTTTATCTACAGACGTCATCGAGTCCTGGAGAGTGGAGTTCCACAGTAGAATAACACCCCTCCATGGACAATTGTAGGCATGAAAAGCTAGTATTTTCCTACGTAGTTGAGCCATTAGTTTATGAAAGGGAGATTTGGCAAATGACACATGGACTGGGTGTCATTTCCTGGGAGAGTCGATGGAGAGCAGCCGAGAAGCCCTGAGGTCTGGAGGGAGAGGAGTCCTGATTTACATTCAGATTTTACCCCACTCCATGGGCAGTTGAGGCAAATATTGTAACCCCTGAGTCTCAACTTCCTGAAATATTAATGAGGGTAATAAGATTCTCATAGGAGTGTTGAAAGGGCTCATCAGTTTGAGAAGTAATATTTGGAAGTCTGTCCCATGTGCTGGGATATAGAAGTGAGCCATTGCTCTCATGGAGCTTAAGGGACAACCATAAACAAGCTAACAAGTCATTAAATAATTCCAGATAGTGCCAAATACTACACAGAAAATAAAGCAGGGGACAAGAAGTGATTGTGTGGGGTTGAAGGGGTATTAAGCTAGGCGATCATTTGGCCACTTCTGAGGAAGTGACATTTGTGCAGAGGCCTGGATGATGCAGAGGTCTGGGGTGGGGGGTGGGAAATGGGGAAGCTTCCAGACAGAGGAAATAGCAGATGTAAAGGCCCCAAGGAGAAGACACATTTGCAGCCACAGAACATCCAGATTGCTGGAGTGGTGAGCAAGAGGGAAAACTAAGAGAGAAGGTCAGACAGATGTGGGTGGTGGGGCAGTAGGGCTTTATCAGCCAGAGGTTGGACCTGGACTTTATTCTAAGTGCAACTAGGAGCTCATGGAGGATGATACACGGGGGGAGGGAGAGGAAGAAATGACAGTGAGCAGGCAGGAGAGGAAGTGACCATCTAGGTAGGAGCCAACCCCAGGTGTCTGGGGCCAATCAGGGTCCACCTGAAGATAAGAGTGTCAGGATTTACTCATGGATCGGATGAGATATGTGATGGGGAGAGAGAGGTGGCTGACTTAGTTGTAATCCTAAGCCACCTGGTGAACAATGATAGAAAGATTGGGACAGGAGCCAGTTTGGGTAGATGGAGGAGGGGTTGGGTGCACAGAATCAAAGACCTGTTTTGACATGCTAATGAAGATACTGTTATTAGGTAGTATGTAATAAGGGCAAAATAAACATTAATTTTGCCTTATTATGCTTGCACAATGTTAGAAATCTGGCAATTGAAAACTTTTAGCCACAGAAGTAGCAGAGAGCTTAAACCCATGTCATATTTTACTAAATCATTATCAAGAAAAATAACCTTTAGCCAGGTTACTAAGTATGTAACTTATAAGTAAACTGCTAGAGTCATGATCTGGTATGCATATGTTATAAACTTTTAAACATTAGAAACTTGAATACCTACTGTTTTGTTTTGACGATTTTACAGGTTTGCACAAATATAATTGAGAAAAATGCAAACCCTGAGTGGAATCAAGTCGTTAATCTCCAGATCAAGGTTTGACTTCCTTTTCTTTCAGAAAAATAAGACTACTAACTTTCATATTTACTGAGTAAATTGAGATATACCTTTTCTATTTCTTTTTCACAGTTTCCGTCAGTGTGTGAAAAAATAAAACTAACAATATATGACTGGTGAGTTAAAAATGGACTTGTGTCTAATTCAGAATTAAAGAATTAAACATTTGGATATTAAGGAACATTACTCTAGATCACCTGACTCTTACATTTTAACATATTTGCTTTTCTCCCAGAATAAACTGGTATTGGAACGGTATGTTTTCTTTAAAAATGATAATAGTATTGTTACAGAAAAATTTTGAATATCTTAGGTCAACTGTTCTTTTTTTTTTTTTAATAATTGAATTTTTTTTTTTTATTAATTTTTTATACATGTTTCCCCATGCCCCCCCTCCCTCCCAGGCATACCCCAACCCCCCCAGTGTCTGTGTTCATTGGTTATGCTTATATGCATGCATACAAGTCCCTTGATTGATCTCCCATCTACCCCACCTAACTTTAATCTTCCTGCTATAATTTCAGTCTGTTTGAGGCTTTACTGC
>PVJN01015165.1:0-45007 GCA_004026805.1 Lasiurus borealis | reverse complement strand
CTAGGAGAGGACTCAGCCCGGGAGGAAAAAGGAGAGCTCGGAGCTCCTTCCTGCCTTCAGGATGTGGGGCAGGGCTCACCACGCGTCTCTGAGAGCCTGTTCTGCCCCAGACACTCCCCCTCTTCCCTGAACTCTGGCCAGGGATCCCCTAATCCATAGATCCCCAAGATCCCCTGATGTGGATCTGAAGGGGCAAAGGGTTCTACACTCCTCTCTAGACCTCCCTTCCTGGGGTGTGAGGGGCAGAGAATGCAGCTGCCAGATCTCCCTGTCCCCTGCCCTCAAGTTCATCTGATAAATGGTCAAGGTCAGGGTCGCTGTAAGGTCAGCAGTGCGGGTCTGGGGGCAGCGGTGGGAGGGGCTGAAAGTCACTGTACAAGGGGCTGCAGACACACCTCTCCCTTCCCCGCCACCCGCTCTGGGAGGCCCAGGAGCTTTCAGAAAAGAAGCAGAGGTTCTTTCTGTAAGAGAGGCGGACCCCAGGGAGAACTCAGAGAGTGAGGGAAACACTGTAGACCCCGGAAAGAAGGGTCTCATTGGAATTCTCCCTCCAGGCTCCTGCATGAGGCTGTAACACCTAGCAGAGGCGGGCGCCGTGTCCATTCCCGCTCTACAAATACAGAAACCGAGGTGCTGCGAGGTCGAGTGACTTGCCGGCGGCTGCCCCACGGCCCGCCCGCCAGCAGCCAGGTCTGTCTGACTCACCAGCCCCAGCTCCACACCCGGGGCACGAGCCAGGCCCGCGGGGACAGCAGAGCGTGGCGGACACTCACAGCTCTGCCCTCCCCCACGTACTAGTTGCATCAGGAGCTCCTGCCCTCGAGCCGGAGAGGGAAGCCGAGCTGTGAGCAATGAACTTGAACCCCAGTCGGAGGAATTGGCTTGAGCTGGGGAAGAGAGTGCGCACACACACACACACACACACACACACACACACGTGCCCAAGGAAAGGAAGCCTTCCCAAGCAGGGACCACGGAGAGGTGCCTTTAAGGAGCATGTCCAGAGGCCCGGGAAGGGACGTCGAGGCACGGGTTTGGCTTCCTGTGGCAAGCTGCACACCTCCGCCTACTTCATTCATTCATTCCCTCCCTCCCTCACTCCCCTTTCCCCGTTGGCCTGGCCAGTGGCCTCCTGACCGGCTGGTCTTCGGACCCAGAAGGCCCATCGCCGTGGCAGGGCCTGCACCTTCACTGTCCGCAGGCCCCGGAAGAAAGAATCTTTCCCCAAACACCCCCAGGACCCCCTCTCTCCCCCTTTATGGGGTCTCTGCTTGCACATGACTCTCTGAGAGACGCCGGGCATATGTCGGGCGTATAAATAAATGAACGCATGATGATACCTGCGCTACCCTTGTTCCCCGACGGAGAGGGTGCCCGTCATAACCAGCACGTGGCACGAGACCGGCCCAAGCTCTCTCTCTGGCCTTGGCTGTGAGATGGGCTTCCACCCCCCAAGGTCAGTCCCACTGCACCCACATAGAGAAGCTCTGCAGAAAGGGCCGGACGCATGCGCGGCCCGTGGCCACCAGAGGGCGCCAGACACGCCGGCATCGGCTCACTGCGGCACAACCTGGGGATTGGAGCCACCCCGCCCTCTCTCCCCCCCACATGCGGCTCCAGGAGAGGGGAGAACCTGATGTCCAGGGGCCAGGGGTTCTGAGCCAGCACCTGGCCTCAGTGTGCCCGCTGTCCCAGGTCCTGGGCTTTTTAAAGCACGGCAGGTGAACATTTTGGGGGTAAATATGATTTCCCCCCTCCTATGTTTTAAGCTCCAAACGCCAGCACCTCCGGTCTCCTGAGGTCAGGTCCACACACAGCGATGGTGCTGGCATGAGCTGAGAGAGAGAGAGAGAGAGAGAGAGAGAGAGAGAGAGAGAGAGAGAGAGAGAGAGAGAGAGAGGAGGCACTAACCTGGTGAGCACCCAGGACCAGAAGGCTCCTATCCGACTCCTCAGCTCTCAGACGGGTGCCGTCTCTGGCACCCAGGCCCCCCTGTGTGCACACACTCGGCACGAGTAAAGGCGTGGCCTTGCCGGAGGCTTCTGAAATTCTCCCCCCGCCAGAGCCAGGCGGGGTCACCCCTGCAGACACCACCTCCGGGGAGTCCTGGGTGGGACCCTGGCCTTGGCACCTGGTTTATTTTGTCCTGTGAGTCCCATTCCTTGACACCGTGCTTTGCGGAGTGAATAAGACTTCATTCGCTTTTTTTAAAAAACAAGTTTCCATGAAACATGCCAGGTGAATGTTTATCGATTAACTCTGAAGAAAGAGAACAGGAAAGCAGAAGGGAAAAAGGTACAGTGGTACCTCGAGATACGAGTGCCCTAACATACGAGATTTTTTGAGATACGAACTATTTTTGCTTTGAAATACGAGCAACATTTGAGATAGGAGTCATCGCACGGATCGGCCGGCTGCACACGACCCACCCGTTTACCGCCACTCGAGCGTCTCATAGTTTCCCACACCTCAAGGTTACGGAACGAATTAAACTCGTATCTCGAGGTACCACTGTACAAGAAAATCTTAGTTTTCTTCTTGAGACATCTACAGATTACTTGACCTGTAGTAGACGGTAGTGCCAGGTGGGGAGGAGGGGGAAGGGGTGAGAGGGAAGTGAGAAGGCAGAAACTCCCGAGAGGGGTCAGGAAGTGAAACCCCCAGGACAGGAACAGAAAAGAGGGTACCGAAAGCCCAGAGGCACCTCTCTTGGGCAATCTGGGAGCTGGCATCTCCCGTCATGCCGTGGGCTTAAAGCGAGAAAGGAACTGGCGAGACCTGGCGAAAGGGCGAGGGATGAAACTCAGGCCCCTTCTCCCAACCTCACCACCCTGGGCAATCCCCCCATCTCTGGGGCTTTTCTGCCAGAAACTCGCCACCCTGGTGGAAAAGAGGCGGCTGTCAGGAGGAGAGAAGAGAGAGCAGAACCCCAGGAGGAGATGGGATTCCCAGTGGGGAGCGGGGAGGGCTGAAGGCGAGAAGGAAGGGGGATTCGCTGTGCTCTGCGTGGACTAGGTCAGGCTGGGAGGGGCCATGTCTGAACCGTGTGTTTTTTTCTCTCTCCTTTTAGGGTACATAGTGGAAACCTACAAATTACCCCGGTGTGCTGTGCACAATGATGCTCTCCTCTCCCCGCCATCAGCTCCTGAAGGCGCGCCCTCCCCTGGGCACCCACAATCCGAGACCCAGTGCCCGGGACGATGGCACGTGGCCGTGACTCAGTGGGTGGCTCACCGTGTCAGTCCCCTCTCTTATTCAACGATCGAAACCCTCGTCTCAGGGATGTTCGGAGGAAGGCGCTGGGCAGTGTGTGTAGCATCATCTGCTGCTTGTCAGTGCCTTACCGCCAAGTACCTGCTCTGTGCCAGGCCCTGTGCCGCGTGCCGGGCAAAGGGGGAACAAATGCAAGTGCCCCCAAAATTGTGCCTTTTAGAAAGAGGAACGATTTGTGGGTTCCCAGTGGCACCACCAGCCGCTTCACCCTCCACAGGGCCTCAGCCAACTCCAAGCAAACTGCACCCACAGCCACTGCCCCCCCCTCCTCCCACCACTTCCCCCACCAACTTCCCAACCCACTAAGACTGGTCTTCTCCTCCACCGCCAGATGGCAGCACAGAGCGCGCAGCCGGCTGGGCCTGAGGCTGGCCAGGGATAGATATGTCAGCCGGGGTGCAGGGTCTGAAACCCGGGAGAAGGAGGGATCCAACCCTTGCTTCTCTGGAACTGAGGTGCTGTCTGGGAGTTGTCGTTGATGCTCTGGGGTGGGCCCCCTCTTTCCGCGGCCAGCCCCCCGGATTGGAAGGACACCGAGGGTCCTTGTTCAGAACCCTCCATCCCTTCCAGGTGCCCTGTTGCTTCCTGCAAAAGCTCGGAATCCCAGCTCCCCCCTGCACCCCCCACGTCCGGCCCTGACGCTGCCTCCCCATCAAAACTCATCTCCTTCCTTCTGGCCCGCGATTCGTCTCCTCTTCTGTCTTCGCTCACGTCATTCCGTTGGGTGTTGAGGCCTGAAAGGACAAAGCAGACACGAACTCTCCTCCATCTTGTCCCACAGGGCTGGGCCCCCTGCCTAAACCTTCTCTCCCTTTTCTGGGAGGGGCCACAGGTGTGCCAGCCGTGTCCTAACTTCCCCGACCACCGCCCGAATGGACCAATGAAGCTCCAGGAACACAGGGAGGGTCCTAATCAGGCTAAACCACAGGAAGACCCTGACCCAAGTGACCAATCTCTGTCACCCTCGTCCCTTCCCTAAGCCCCCCAATTATCCTACCCCATAGAACTCATGGTTCCCTCCTGGCTCTCTCTCTCTCTCTCATCTCGCTGCTGCGCCAGAAAGAGGCTGGGAGTCAAACCCGGGTTTGAATAAAGACTCTTGGCTTTTGCATCGGAAAAAGGCTCCCTGGTGGTTGATTACTGGGGACCCCAAACTCTGGGCATAACAAGGCCCACACACCCAGGCTCATGCTTGATGCCTGCACCCCCTTTTCTCCCTCCCCCTGGGAAACGCAGCTAAAAGCTCGCCTCCAGGAAGTCCTCCAGGCTGATTGGAGGGCGCTGGGTGCTGCGCGCCCCTCACTTCCTGTCTCGGTCAGAGCTGCCTGGGTGTCTTTTGCACGAACGTCGTCGTCAGCAGTCTTAGCTGTTTCCTGTCACCCGGCCGGGGAAGGCGGGAACAGGTCTTTCTCTGAAAAGAAAAAGGAGTCCTTTCCCCCTCACCGGGCCCGTGCCCTTGCTCTCGGCTCTCCACTCCCACAGCCCCCCAAAAAACGCACACCCGTCCGTGGCCTGGTGCCGGCCTCCCATGGGGGCTGAGGCTGCGGGAGAGGCTGCCCTTGGCTGGGGAGGCGCAGACTCAGCCTCCTGGAGCCCAGCCTCCCCCGGCTGGCCCCGTTGTGGGGATCCCCGCTCTCTGCTCACCCCCAGGGGTTGTTCTGTCACATGAGGCTGAGGGTTTTCCAGACAAGGAGGATGTTCGAGCCGGAGGCCTGGATCTAGCCCCCGTGGAGGCCGGCTGAGATGGAGGGGTTTGCCCCAGGCAGCCAGGAAGCGGGTGAGACAGAACTGAAACGGACCTGTTTCCCCTCATTCCTCCCGCCTGCAGGAGCCATGGTCCGTCAGTCCATCCGTCCATGGGGATGTACTGCTCCCCGACGAACAGACAGGGTCACAAGCCCTGACCTTCCCCGAGCTGGTACCACCGACCCGTTGTGTGAGCTGGGAGATGCACGGCCTGTTCTATGGGTCTCCCCTCCCTGCTGTCAGTGACGGCAGCAGAGGCCCCAGGACCTGCTGTGTGTGTGTGGGGGGGGGGGGAGGGCGAGTGAGTGTGAATGGCTCTCCCCGTGTCCACCTGAGCGGCTGCCCTCGGACCTGGCTGGACGCTGCCGTTCTGCATCTTTTGTTTGGAAAGAGGACCCCCCTCCTTTTTTTTTTTTTAAATTTCAGAGAGAAATGGAGAGGGAGAGAGAGAGAGCTAGAAACATCAATGATGAGAGAGATCCATTGATCGGCTGCCTCCTGTACGCCCCCTGCTGGGCATGTGCCCTGACCGGGAATCGAAGCATGACTTCCTGGCTCATAGGTCAACGCTTAACCACTGAGCCGCGCTGGCCGGGCTGGGGAGAGGATTCTGCTGTCTGCAAGCAGTGGTCTCCTGGCAACGCGTTGGACAGAGGTGCTGCAGGTGGGCATTGGGGGTGAGGTGTGGGCGAGGGAGAGGCCTTCACTCCTGGCCTCCCCGGCACTTTTCCGGGAAAACTTCGGGACTCTGGGGTGCGGTGCTGTCTGTGAACCCAGAGCCAGGGCAGGACCGGTAGGACCCTCCGCTGGGCGGCCTGTACCCCTGCATGCGCTGTGCCCCGCTCATCCATCCGTTCTCTGCAGATGCTCACCCCCCACACGGGCATGAACAGAACAGGACGTTCTGAAGCTACTTAGCCCTCCTACCCAGTCAGTAACCGTCAGCCCCTGGACTCTCCTCCGAGCTCTCCCTCTCTCCTGGCTGCCCCTCCCACCGCCAGGACCACCCCTACCCCCATTTCCCAGACCCAGGGGACATGGGGCTTGGTTCCCTCTCCCAGGTGCCTGCAACACCCACCACCCGGCCCCAAGCAGCTTCGTTTGCATTTGTTATTCATGTAATGGCCGCAGGCAGGGCGCTGTTTGCGGCAAGTGTTCAGCCTGAAAACCCGGCTCCCGGTCAGCCCTCAGGCCCTGGCAAGCTTGCCCAGCCCGGGATTTCCCAGAACGCAGCAGGCCTTTCCCCCAAACACGCAAGTCAAGTGCAGTCTGCCTCCTGGTGTCACTGCCTCGCATCCTAACGGGCAGCAGACACAGGCCTGGGGGTGTGGAGGCGACCCCTGAGCAGGGTCCAATCGGAGGAGGCAGAAGGTGCTGGACCCAGGCAGGAAGGGAGTGGGCTTGGCTCCGTGCCCAGCCCCGTGCCAGGAGATCTCAGTCCAGATCCTCTTCCTTTCTAGGAGAGATGCTTCTTTGCTTGCTTCCTTCCCTCCCTTCCTTCCCTTCCTCCTTCCTTCCTTCCTTCCTTCCTTCCAGATTTCCTGAGCACCTGTCTGTGCCAGGGCCTGGGGTACAAAGGCAAAGCTAGCACCGCCGGGATGGCGGGGGTGAGGGTTGGGGGTGCAGGGGGAGCCCTGAGGGACTCAGGGAAGGTTCTCCAGTGGAGTTAAAGCCGAGCTGGGATTTGAAGGACGAGGAAGGGCATCCCAGGTGGAGGGCCCCACCTGTGCGAAGGCAGGGAGGTGGGAAACAGCCCCCCCCCCCCTGGTCTGGGCAGTGTGGGCGGATGGTGGGGACACCCGGGGTGCCCTAGGACATTTCCGGGGCCCTCTGCCTCCTGACCTCCTTTGCTCCCAGGCGCCTGGCTAGGAAAAGGAGGCTTTGATGCTGGAGAGAGGGAGGGAGGGAGGGAAGGAGGAGGGGCCAGCTGATGTGTATTTTGAGAATGCTTCTCAGGAATCTCCTCCTCCTCCTCGGACACCATGGCAACCAGGTGGCAGCTGGGGGAGCACCCCTGAGCCGGCTGAGTGGAGGGGGTGGTTGGCTGGGGTAGGGACCTTGGCTCCCCCTCTCTGAGCCTCTGTTTTGGCATCTAGAATATGGGTATGAAGAGCCAGCTGCTGGGTTCTGTCAACCCAGGTGCTCCAGGAAGCAGAGGCCCAGGCTGAACTCATTGGGGGAAGGCCTGGGAGGTAGGGGCGGGTCTGGGGAGTGCCCTGCCTCATCCTCATGTAGCCTGCCCCGGCGTGCCCACTGCCCTGGCACTGCCCAGGAGCCCCTGGGGGAAAGGAGACGTCTAGGATATGGGCACGACCGGACACGTGCCACCAGAAGAGGACGGCAGGAGGTGGCCCCGCCCCAGGAAGAGTGGCCAGGCTGTGGTCAGGGCACAGACACAGGGATGGATCTCCCCGTGAGCCCTGCTGTGAGAGGTTTAGGGGGTCCCCCCCTGCCAGAGTCCAGGGCTCCGCTCCTTCCAGAATCCTGTCCAAGCCTCAAGAGGAGGGGCCGGGAGAGGTCTGTTTCCTGGGGCTGTGGCTCCCATGACAACAGACTGGACCAAACCAACAGGAACATGCGCTCTCTGCGTTCTGGGTTCCAGCATCTGAAAACCAGGGAGCTGAGGGCTGTGCTCCCAGGGAGGGCTCGAGGGGAGGGTCCTTCCTGCCTCTTCAGCTGGTTTATGGAGGCGCCTGGTGCTCCTGGCTCCTGGCCCCCTCCCTTCCATCTCAGCCTCCCTCTTCGCCTGGCCACACCCCTTGTTCACGTGACCACTTCCACCTGCTCACTAGGCCACACCCCCTTGTTTAGGTGACCACCTCCACCTGTTCACTAGGCCACACCCCCTTGTTAATGTAACTACTTCCACCTGATCACCAGGCCACACCCCCTTGTTCACGTGACCACTTCCACCTCCTCTCTAGGCCACACTCCTTGTTCACGTGACCACACCCTGTTGCTCACCTGACCACTCTCACAGGTCCACCCCTGTGTTCACTGAACCACCCCCCCACCCCCAATCTGGGTCCCTGTTTCCCCAGGACTCTGCCAGGGGGTTCAGACATTGGTGCCTGTGCCCCTCTGGAGGCATCCCCACAGCAGTGGTTGGTTGCATGACAGTGGAGGTGGCTGTGAGCAGAAGGCGAACTTTCTGACCCCAGCACTCTGGACGCCTCACCTGCGACTCAGGGGAGAGGGTCAGTTCCTGGGTTTGGGGGGACGGAGGAGGAGCCAGGAAGACACAGGCCACCAGAAGAGGGTGGTCAGAGGGGGCCTTGCCCCAGGAGGAGTCGCCGCCGTGCTGTGAATGGACCACCTTTGGGGCCAGGGCTGAGGTCAGGCCTCATGCTGGGGCCGGGGTGGGTCAGGTCAGGGGTGGCTATCGACAGTGAGAGGTGGCCCTCATATTGGTTGTCAGGATTTCACTTCATATTTTAAAAAGTTATTTTTACTGACTTCGGAGAGGAAGGGCCAGGGCCAGGGCCAGAGCTAGAAACATCGATGAGAGAGAATCATTGATGGGCTGCCTCCTGCACGCCCCCCCACTGGGGACGTGACCTCCAACTAGGCACGTGCCCTGACCGGGAATGGAATCCAGACCTCCTGGTTCAGAGATTAACGCTCAGCCACTGGGCAACACCTGGTTGGATCTTCCCACACAGGGTGGATGGACTTCCATATCCTGGTGTTGGGTTATGTATGTGCCTAACACCCATCGCCCCAGAGCCACCTTCTATGCAGTGGGGGGCCAGGCAAGGAAGGCAGACGCCAGCCCCTTCAAGTCAGCCATGAGGGTCCCCGTGGCCAGGTGCCCTCTCTGACGCCCCCACCCCATCGGGGCATCTCTCACTGGACTGTCCGGAGCCGCCGAGCCCTGCCAGTGGCTGCGATCCCAGACAAACAGCTGCCTTCAGACCTCTAAGCTGCTGCTTCCTTCCGGGAGATCTTCCTCCCAACAGAGAGCCTTCTGGTCGCTGGGCCCTGAGGGCCGGCCTGGTGCCTGGCTCACAGAGCACCCCTTGCTGCTGAGGGAAGAAGGGACTCTCCGGCCGCGAACAGAGTCTTGCCCAAGGTGGGGGACCTCTCCAATCTGATGTGACCCCTCCTCCCTGTTCACCTGGCCTCACCCCTTTGTCCCCCTGACCACGGGCCCACACAGGTGGGGCTGGTCACTACTCTCAGCGGGATGGACACCCAAAACTCTCGGGGGTGGGTTACATGCCTCATACCAGGTGGCCCCCGGAGTTACATCCTGTCTCCAGCTGAGAGGAGGGCAAGAAAGCTGGCTGGGCCAGCCCCCTTCAAGCCAGCCAGCGGGGTTCAAGTGGGCAGGTGTCCGCCGAGGTGTCCCCCATGGACGCATCTCTCACTGGCCTGTCCTGAGAGCAAAGCTGTTCCCTGTGGATTTGATCTCAGAGGAACAGCTGTGTTGCAACCACTAAACCGCTCGACCCTTCTGGGCGCCCTGCCCTCCTCCCCCCACCAGAGTCCCTTCCTGGTCGCTGGGCCCTGAGGTCGGCCTGCTCCAAGGTTCACGGGGCACCTCTGATCCTGAGGGCCTGGACCCTCCGGCTGCCATCCAGAGTCTCTGCCCAAACAGGTGTGTGTCTGTGTGTGTGTGTGGGGGCATCTGAGCCTCACCAGACCCCTCCTCCCTGTTCACTGGGCCGCACCCCCTAGCTCCTGGGATCAATGTCTTAAGTTCAAGAGGCTCACCCCTTTTCTCACCGGACCTCTTCTGGCTGTCCACCCTGCCCAGCCCCTCCATCTCCGGGCCACTTCCTGCTGCTGACCTGGGCCCACCCCCTTGCTTACGCCATCACTGTGGGCTGTCTGCCTGAATCACTTTCAGCTGTTGGCCTGGCCCCACCCCCTTACCCACCTGACCACTCCCGGCTGTCCACCTGGGCCCAGCAGCCCCTTCAGCCCTGGGCACTTCTGGCTGTTGATCTGGCCCCAGGCTCTTGTTCACCTGACCACTTCCGGCTGCTCACCCGGCCACACCACCGTGTCCCCCTGCCCACTGACCCACACCGGCAGGGCTGGTTAGCTGCTCATTGGAGGGGTGGGTCTCCCCAACTCTGGGGGTTGGGTTAGGTCCCTAACCCCCGGCAGCCGGAGTTACCCCCTGCCCTTAGGCTGACTTCTACACAGCTGGGAGGACGGCAAGAAAGCTGGCTGCCAGCCCCCTTTTCAACCCAGCCAGGGGGTCCCTGTGCCCAGGGACCTGCATGGTGCCCCCCATGGGGGCATGTCTCCCTGGAATGTCCTGAGACCCCGAGCCCTGCCTGTGGGCTTTGAGCTCAGGGAAACAACTGTGATGGGACCCGTAAACCCCTGGTCCCTCCCGGTCACCCTGTCTCCCGCTCCAGTGTCCCTCACCGGTGGCTGGGCCCTGAGCCAGCTGGTGCCAGGTTTACAGGGCGCCTCTCCATCCTGAGGGCAGGGACCCCCCCGGCTGCCATCCAGAGTTTGCCCAATCGGTGTGTGTGTGGGGGAGTTGGGAGGGGACATCTCGAGCATCACCAGACCTCTCCTGCCTGTCCACGGGGCCACACCCCTAGTTCCCTGGACCAGTGCCCAAGTTCAAGCGTCCCCGCCCCTTTGTCCACCTGACCACTTCTGGCTGTCCACCTGGCCCCATTCCCTTTGTCACTGGGCCACTTCCAGCTCTTCACCTGGCCCTACCCTTACCCCCCTCTCACCTCCCCACCCCTCCATCCACCCCCCTACCCCCTGTTCAACTGACTACTTCTGCCTGTTCACGTTTCTCCACGTCCTTGTTAAAATATAAATACGTAAGTACAAAAAAAAAATAATAATAAAAGTCGTGCCAAAACCGGTTTGGCTCAGTGGATAGAGCGTCAGTCTGCAGACTGAAGGGTCCCGAGTTCGATTCCTGTCGGGAGCATGTACCTTGCTTGCGGGCACATCTCTAGTGCGGGGCGTGCAGGAGGTGGCAGATCGATGCCTCTGTCTCTCATCGATGTTTCTGACTTTCTGTCCCTCTCCCTTCCTCTCTGTAAAAAATCAATAAAATATATTTAAAAAAAATAAAAAAATAAAAATAAAAGCCGTCCCAAAACCGGTTTGGCTCAGTAGATAGAGCGTCGGTTTGCGGTCTGCACACTGAAAGGTCTCAGGTTCAATTCCCGTCAAGGGCATGTACCTTGGTTGCAGGCACATCCCCAGTGGGAGGTGTGCAGAAGGCAGCTGATCGATGTCTCTCTCTCATCGATGTTTCTAACTCCCTCTCCCTCTCCCTTCCTCTCTGCAAAGAATCAATAAAATATATTTTAAATAAATAAATAAATACATAAAAATAAAAGCCGTGATCTCATGCAGTCTGACCTTGCATGACCCTTGGCCGGTGTGTGCCCAGGGCGTGTCCTTTGCAGCTGGTGCTGCTGGTCTGCAAGCCCCCGGTCGGCACGCCTGCGCAGGTGGTGGTGGGCACGCCGGCTGGCGTCTCTCCCCGCCCCCAGCGGCATTCTGTGGTGGGGACACCCTCCCCGAAACCTGCTCTAACTCAATTGTCCCCACGGGCCAGGCCCAGAGCCCCACCGTGACCTCGGTGACTAATGACATCCTGAGTCTAGCTGGTGGGACGGACGGGTCCTGCAGCCAAGGGACCGGGCCGGGACCTGTCCTCCATCAGCCGGCACCAGCTGGGAGCCCTCGTGGCCGCGAGGCAGCTGGGAGGGATCACTTGGCCACCAGGCAGCCGGGACCTTTCCGAGAGGCCGGGCTGGAGACACCCCATCTGTCGGGCTCTGTCCCACCCCATCGGCCCTGGGGGGAGGGGCCAGGAGGCAGAGCAAGGGAGGGGTGAGGGTGGGCGCTGGGCTGTTCTCGGTTTTCAGGGCAGGGCATCTGGTTTGGGTTCCCCCATTTCAGAGGGAAGGCGGGGCGGGGGGACTGAAACCAGGGGAGGCCTCCCCCTCCCCAATTTTCCCTCCTCTGTGGCAGGTGCGAGGCTGCAGGTGCCGAGTGCGGAGGTTTCGCTGAGCCATCGGAGTTATCAGTTATTCCTCTGCCCCTCTGGGGAGTCACCTTTAACTCCCCACCTTTTGCCTCTGACCACATCGGGGGCTGAGGCTGGACTGTTCAGGGTACGAGGTGCTCTGAGGGCAGTGCTATTGGGAAACGCGGTCAAGGGCACGTGCCCGGGTTGTGGGCTCCATCTTCAGGAGGGGATGTGCAGGAGGCAGCCAGTCCGTGATTCTCACTCATCGTTGATGTCTCTATCTCTCCCTCTCCTTTTCTCTCTTAAATCAATATATATATATAAATAAAGTGACTTTGGATATTTTGTTTATCTCCAGCATTGCTTCTTTCCATTAGCAGAAACGGTATAGAGCTGTGCGTGCACACACACACAAAATCTCTCTCTCTCTCTCTCTCTCTTTCTCTCTCTCTCACACACACACACACACACACACACCACACGTGTGTGCTTGCGCTCACGCAAATTCCCGCAGACGGAGCGGTGATGAATGGGAACGGTGCCTTGTGCTCTTGTCCCAGAGCGTGGCTGAGAGACAGAACCCCAGCCTTCAGCAGAGGAGAGACAGGCCTGCGTGCAGGGGAGCCCTCCCTTCCCTCCGCCTGGGATGCGCCCTGCGTTGCCCGGGTTACGGAGGGCTGAGGAGGCCCAGGTGGCTGAAGCAGCAGCCCGCAGCACACCTTCACGTGAGAGCGTGTGCCAGCGTCCGGGGGCCGGGCAAGCGCGGACTGAAGCTCATCCTTGTACCCGGAGTCCCTGCCCAACCTACTGGCAGGTGTGCTCTGTGCATGCGTGTGTGTGTGGCTGGCATTCCCCACGGTCTGACCCCGAGTCCATCCACAACCCGGGGCCGAGGGGCGGGGATGAAGAAGGGTGATTCCAGGTCACTATCCACACATTCACACTGAGGTCAAGGGCGGGGGGGGGGGGCTCTCCAGAGGATGTGGAGAGGGGAAGAGCCATTCACAGGTCACTGCCTCCTCTGTCCAGGGTCCCCCGTGGTGGGCGGCTGCTGCCAGCCAGAGGACAGAGATTTACGTCCACCGTGCTCGCCGCTCTCCGAGGCTGGAGACTCCCCTCCGGAGACCCGCCCTGCGCCTCCAGCTCCCCATTCAGCCCCCCTCCACCCCCTCCTCCGGAGCGGTCTCATTTCCTCTGCCATCACGTGCCCTCCAGGCTTCCTCGGTTTCCTCTTCTTTATTTACTATGCCTCCCGGGCTCTCTCAGTGGAAACAGAGCGGGTGGTTGTGTTGCCATGGAAACCCCCTACCCGAACCGTGGTCTCTGTTCCTCCGAGATGTTGCTTCATTTTAATGCGATCGCTATTAATAGCGCACAGAGCTTGGTCCCCCTCCCCGCTGCAAGGAGGTTTCCTGTCTGCGGAGAACGGATGCACGGACGGACACGAGGGACCGCCTGCCAGGGGCTCTCCAGCGAGGCCGCAGCCCGGGGCAGGCCCGCTGCTGACGTGTGTGTGTGTGTGTGTGTGTGTGTGTGTGTGTGCATGGGACCAGGGTTTGGCTTGCACACACCAAGAGCCGCCGTGGACGGGGCTGAACACGCAGCTTCCCGCCGCAGAATACGCGGGATCTGTGCAGAATCCACCTGCTGGGGTGGGGTGGGGGACTGGAGGGAGGCGGTGGGAGGAGGCGGTGGGACCTTTGTCACCCGGGTTGACCTCCGGGGCTCTGATTGTGCAGGGACAGGGGTCCCAGCAGCCGATTAGGCTCGGGGTGGGGGTGGGGGGTGGTTGGGGTGAGGGGATGGGGAGGTGGTTGGAAGGTTTGGAGGCTCGGAGGCCTCCTGGCTGATCAGCTGAGGCCTTGTTCTCACCTGTGCACCACCTACCTGGTAGGGACCCGGTGAGGGGCGCAGACACCCCATCCGTGGCTGAGGTGGCCCTCCAGCCCCCCAGATGAAGCCTCTGGTTAGAACAAGCACAGGGCCTGTCCAGTTTTATGACTTGAGCCAAGTTTCCTTACCTCTCCACGCATCAGTTTCCTCATCTCTAAAATGGGGGTGATAGCCAAAACCCATGTGGCTCAGTGGATAGAGCGCCGGCCTGCGGACTGAAAGGTCCCAGGTTCCATTCCGGTCAAGGGCATGTACCTTGGTTGCGGGCACATCCCCAGTAGGGGGCGTGCAGGAGGCCGCTGATCGATGTCTCTCTCTCTCTCATGGATGTTTCTAACTCTCTATCCCTTTCCCTTCCTCTCTGTAAAAAATCAATAAAATATGTTTAAAAATGAATAAATAAATAAAATGGGGGTGACGATAATAGAACCTGTGTTTTGGGGTCGCTTTGAGGATTCACTGTGTCAATAGAGGTAAAGAGAAGAGCACCAGTAAAACATCTAACGCCATCGGTGATGGGCGTCTGAGAGGTGAGAACTGCCATTTTACCCACTTCCCAGCATCCATAAAGACTGCCCCCCACGGGGCCGAACACCTGCACGCCCCACGCTGGGGCCTTTCCCGGGGTTCACGGCTGGGGAGGGGTCGGCTGGGCGGAGAGCTTTGGTGGGGGTCCCTGGGCTCTGAGATCCGGAAGCACGTAGACTCCACGGGGCAGTAGAATCTGATCGGAAGTAGAAGCATGAGGCAGCCTCTCCACGCTCCGTGTTCCGTCCTGAAAATCCTCCTTCTCTGCCATGTTGTGCGTGGACTTCAGAGCCACAGACACAGGCAGGAGGCAGGTGGCTCATTTCAGCGGAACTCTCGCTCGGACTTGGGGTTTGTCCCTCGGTGCTGAGGGCTCCCAGGTGGAAAGTCTCGGAGGGAGACTTCCCGTGGGACTGACTTTCCTGAGTCGCAGGACTCTGACAGCAACGTTCCCTCAGTTTCCCTGTGCGCGGAACCGCTGGGTGGGGATGGGGGTGTTATTAAAACTAAGATCCTAATTCAGTCGGCTTGCGGTGGGGTCTGAGATTCTCGGTTTTCCTCTAATTGTTATGAATATATTTTTATTGGCTTCAGAGAAAGAGGAAGAGGAGAGACGGTGACGTCAGAACCCCAAACTGAATCGAACATCGGATCTCAGGACACGTGCTCTGACCCGGAATGGAACCGGCAACCGGGAGGTGCACAGGAAGACTCTCAGCCAACTGAGCCACACCCTCCAGGGCTGATAGTCTGCAGACTGTTTTTTATTTGTTTTTGTGCTTACATATATTTTTATTGGTTTCGGGGAGGAAAGGAGAGGGTGAGAGAGAGAGACATCAATGATGAGAAAGAAGCATTGGTTGGCTGCCTCCTGCCCTCCCCACACTGGGGATCGAGCCCACAACCCAGGCATGTGCCCTGACTGGGAATCGAACCGTGACCTCCTGGTTCATAGGTCAGTGCGCAACCCCTGAGCCAGGCCAGCCAGGCAGATTCTGCATTCCTAGCAAGCTCTTAAGTGGTGCTGATGCAGCTGGTTCCCAGCTTCCTACCTTCCTCTTGAGTAGATCTGAAGGAGCTGCCACGAAAAATAAGGATGAAGGCCCATTTGCCAACTTTAGAATTCATATTATTTTAAAAATCTATTTTATTGATGTTTTACAGAGAGGAAGGGAGAGGGCTAGAGAGTTAGAAACATCGACGAGAGAGAAACATCGATCAGCTGCCTCCCCTGCACATTCTGGGGATGGGCCTTGCAACCAAGGTACATGCCCTTCACCGGAATCGAACCTGGGGACCCTTCAGTCTGCAGACCGACGCTCTATCCACTGAGCCAAACCGGTTAGGGCTAGAATTACGTATTTTACTTTCCAGTAAATCCATGTTCTCTCTCTGTTATCACCAGTAGGAAGACGGTGATATTTTCAGTTTTGTTAAGACGTGTGCTTAGAATTGCCAGGAACTAAAAATCTTCCTGGAAGCTCGTCAGTGTGGTTCTTGCTTATGTAGGTCTGTCGTCTGGTGACTCCGTCCAGCAGATTCCACGAGAAGAAGAGAATGTGCGCCTATTTTTGCACAGAGAACCACTCAGCTACCAGCAGACACAGCCAGCTTAAACATGGGGCTCTTTGCCCACGTTGGCTACGTACTTCAAAGGCTTGCCGGCTGCGGTAGTCCTCGGGAGAAGTCTAGAAGCTACTGGAAATGTGTAAACACGGAGGTTGCTATTACACTTGAGATAAAATCTGGTTTCCTGTTTCTGAGGCTGAAAGCTTACCCTGAGGACCCCGGCGGTTCCTCAAACAATAAACAGCTCTTCCGAGACAGCCACCAGATGAGCTAAGTGTGGCTGATTTGAGAGCACAGATTAACGTCCTCAGCGCTCCTCCCGCGTTTCCAAATTTAGAGAGAAAACTTGCAAGAGAGCCATCTTTCGCGTTGTCGTGGGTCCAACTATTTTTTTTAAATGCTGCAATAGTCAGAGTTTTTTTTGTGTGTGTGTTTTTTTAAGGGTTTGCGCTGCTGAGACAGCCGTCTCGAGTCCTTGGCAAGCGTGTGTTCTGTGTGTCTGGCACCGAGAGCCTGCCTCCACACGGTGGTACCACAACGCTCGCGCGGCTGGCACCGTGGGATGGAGAGCTGGCTGGGCACTGGTTCTCCTCCCTCCCCTCACGCGCCTCACGCAGTCATTTCTTCTGACTTGTCAAACCTGAGCGCCTGTCTCATTGCCCGAGAGCCCCTGGCCTGAGCGAATGGTCCTGTAATCAGATGATAGAGGTTTCACGTGTACGCTTCTATGGGACAGCAACTGTAGATGGCAGCGTGTGCCCACCACCTGAAACAAGTCATCGTCTGTCACCATCTATTTGACCCCCTCTACCCTCGACTCTCCCCACCTCCCTTTCCCTCTGCTAACCACCATACCGTTCCCCGGGCCTCTGAGTTTTCTTCTTCTTCCTCTTCTTCCTTCTCCTCTTCTTCCTCTTCTTCTTCTTCCTCTTTTCTTCTACTTCTCCTTCTTTTCTTCTTCTTTTTTAAAATATATATTTTATTGATTTTTTACGGAGAGGAAGGGAGGGGATAGAGAGTTAGAAACATCGCTGAGAGAGAGACATCCATCAGCCGCCTCCTGCATGGCCCCCACTGGGGATGTGCCCGCCACCAAGGTACGTGCCCTTGACGGAAATCGAACCTGGGACCTTTCAGTCTGCAGACCGACGCTCTATCTAACTGAGCCAAACGGATTTTGGCACGGCTTTTATTTCTATTTATTTTTATTTTTACTTACATATTTATTTTTTATACAAGGACGTGGAGGAACGTGAACAGGCAGAAGTAGTCAGTTGAACGGGGGTGGGGGGAAGGCGAGGGGGTGGGCAAGAGGAGGGGAAAGGTAGGGCCAGGTGAAGAGCTGGAAGTGGTCCAGTGACAAAGGGGATGGGGCCAGGTGGACAGCCAGAAGTTTGGTGGACAGGCCGACACTCTACCCACTGAGCCACACCGGTTTGGGCTGAGTTTTCTTCTTGTTTGCTCATCTGCTGCTTTCCGTTTTATACTCCCCGTACGGGTGACATCCTCTGGACGTTAGCTCGCTTCGTCTGGGTCATTTTGCTTAGCGTGACTCTCTCTAGGTCCCTCCGTGTTGTCACAAGGAGTTCATCCGTTGTGAACTGCAGCCATCCCGAGAATGTGGTCCCGGGGGCGGGGTGCTCCGGGGAGCTGTGTCACCTGTCTGACTAGCCGTCCGCGCACAGCACGGCCCCTTGGCTAGGGTACACGTGGCCAGCTCAGCCCAACACAGAAGGGGCCTGGAGGGAGAGGCAGATTCCAATCAGGAACTCATTACTTTCTCAGGACGAGGACACAGAAAGTTCAATCGGCTTCGCAAATTGCTTCCAGAGATTATAAGGCAAAAAAATTAAAGAAAAAAAAAAGAAAAGAACTCTGCCTCAAAAATCCACAGCCATACGCTGAAGGCCAGTTCCCCCTAATTATTTCCTCCCCCCTCGCTACCCATCAGAAGGCACAGCTTTTCCTCCGCAGAGTCCTCGGTTCTCGGCAGAGATGAAGGAAACGCAAGACACCGGGGAGGCTTAGCATCTTCCAGCCGCTGCCCAGCCTCTCCCCGCCCTGCTGCCTCCCCTCTCTCGCGCCCTGTCGCTGCTCTTAGGTCCCGGTGATGCGGAAACAGCTGTCTGCTTGCCTGCCTGGCCTGCGGGTAGAAATCAGACGGGTGACACCTGACATCGACTCTTCTCCGATATCGTCTAGGTTAACGAGGTGGCACCTCCGAGTCCATTTGTGTCCTCCGTCATCACCCCGAGGCACGCAGTGGTCCAAATGGCCAAATTGGACCAGACAGGTGAGGGACGGCCACACAGACTCCTCTGCTTGTCCGCGGTGAGATTTGAGAAATCAGATGTCGGGGTTATTTCCTTGGTTCCTTCCCTCGTGGCTTCATTTCCAAAGCGACGACTTTGCTGACCTTCGATGCAAACACCAGCGTTGCCCCCAGAGGGCGCCCCTCTTGGGGTGCTTTCCTTCTGACTCATTGGGTCTCGTTTGGAGTGAAAAAAAGATAAAAAAAAATAACAGTGCGACCTATGCTGGCTGTGATGGATGGAACTTAGAAGTTCACTAGAGTCCTGGTGCACGGATTCACGCTCTGGTGGGGTCCCTCAGCCTGGCCTGCCGGGATCGGGCCGAAACTGGCTCTCTGACACCCCCTGAGAGGTTCCAGATTGCAAGAGGGTGCAGCCAGGCCGAGGGACCCCACCAGTGCACAATCGGGGCCAGGGAGGGACTGCAGGAAGGCTCCAGGGAGTGCTCAGTCCCAATAATCCAGACCCCAGCAGCAAGCTAACCTACCGGCCGGAGCATCTGCCCCCTGGTGGTCAGTGTGCATCATAGCGACTGGTTGCACAGTCAAACACTTAGCATGTGAGGCTTTTATTATATAGGATGATACATGGACCTATGGGACAGAGAAGCACCATACAGATAAAGCTTATAATATAGAAGAAAATGCACTGAGGACTGTCTCTAACCCAGTGGTCGGCAAACCGCGGCTCGAGAGCCACATGCAGCTCATGAGCTGTGGTTTGCTGCTCTGTTGACTCATGAGTTTGCCGACCACTGACCTAGACCCTCGATTCTAATAATTGCAGGCTATTGTTGTTCCTTGTGATGAAGACCCTATCCCAGTGGTCCGCAGACTCATGAATCAACAGAGTGGCAAACTGCCGGTCTCAAGCCGCATGTGGCTCGTGAGCTGCAGTTTGCCGACCACTGCTCTACCCCATCGGAGGTGTGCAGAAATCCTTACAGACAGACGTTTCTGTTGAAGATGGGTGGAAAAGTGAGAATCCCCTCCATGGTTCAAAGAGACCGTCTCTAATCCCCTGGCAGCCAACTGCATTGCTTTGTTCACTCTGCAAATGCTCACGAAGGACTTAAAGGTGCGGTTCCTTAAAATACAATACAAATCAAGGGTCACAGAGCCCACCACCCAAGTTGCACGACCAGAAAGCTGAAAAAACAACAACACAGTGATTTCTTCTAAGGACGGGAGGCTGAGGAAACGATGCTTTATTCTTTTCTCCAATGGCGAGTTACCACGTACGTAAGGCAGCCCAACTTGGCGCTTCTTCTTTTTCTAAGACAAAGTAAAATTCCAGATGCAGAAAAGAGGGCCTCTGATTTGGTGATGCAGCCATTTGTTGACATTCCAAAAGCAGATACACGTTGGAGTGAGAAGCTGCTATTAGGAAGAAAGATGCCGGGTCACCATTGCTCAGCCCCAAGTAAGAACCATGGGCACGCAAAGGCTGACGACAGGAAATGATCATCCATCATGGCGCAAAAATATTGGCGATGCAAGGAGAACACGTATAGGCAACCAGCGTTTTTTTCTGAACATCGGACTCTTCTGAATCTAAATAAGGAGAATCCTGACCCAGGAGCTCAGGCCTAGATGCACGTCACCCACTAGACTCTACGTTCTCCGACTCCAAGGTCACCTGCCTCCCTCACCGTGCTCTGAACAGGGCAGTGCACACAACCGATGCTCAAGTCACGTTTGGGGTGAAGTCATGTGTCTGCTTTCCCACACTTTTCTCGTATAACTGAGAAGTCTGATGGCACAGACTTCTTGCAAATAAGGGTTTTCTTCCTCCAGAATTTTCCAGGCCCTCCACCAGGAACAGTGGAAGACAATAGGCCACACTGACTTTCAGAAAACTCATTCCGGGTCATGCAAGAAGGCTGCCCTTCAGTCACCCATGACAGGACCCAGCAGCCTGCAGAGCTGAGCCGAAGGCAGCTGATGTTTGAGTTTCTGACAACAGCCCAGCTTTTGATGTTTCCTCTTTTGCAAAAACAGAGCACAAGAGAGAGGGGGGTGGAGGGGTGGCGGGGGGAGAGGAAACAGCAGAGCAAGAGGGGGAGGGGAAGACACAAGAGAACTTGGAACTAATTATTAAGATGACTGATGAGATTTATTTTTCTGGTATTTTATTAAATTCTGCACATAACATTTGCAAGGAAAACACTGTCAACTCAACGGCAACTTTGAAAAACGGATCAGATGAAAACATCACATACTCAACCCAGAGGTTTTTGCTAACATTTGCTTAACAGAAGGCCCCAAATTATGACGACAAGAGAGCGTGAGAGGACCTGGGAAAAGAGCTTATTTTAACTTGGCATTCATACGTGATACACTGAGAACTTCCATGTCAAAAGACGACGATACAGAGACAAATATGGAATGTGTTGGAGTTTACATTTCACCCAGAATTCCAATATTGGTTACGATGTCAGTGTTCAAGAATGGTCCTTAACCCATCCCATGCACAATACTACCTGTCTGTGGATTATTGCTTCTTTCAGCTGTTCAGCGACCAGCCATGACGATGGTTTTTTTAAAACAGGGAGTTAGAAGATGAGTGCAGGAGATGATTTTTTTTTTTCAGTCTGGCATCCTGCCATCATCTGGGCCGAGTGTCTATGGTCAAGGTGTGTGGATGTAATATGTTTTCGGTGCAAAATGATTGGCTACCACCCTGTGGAAGAATACTTTTTGGAAGTTTCTAAAAATGCTCTGACGTTAACAGCAACATTGGCATGGGGATAAAGCCTGAAACGCTCCAATGTATCCTATAGAAGTAAACTGAGGTCAATGTTTTAAAGAAAATGGCAGCGATTGGGGGGAGGGGGGAGGATGACCAGAGATGAACAGTGTCAAGAATACGGGGTTCAGAACCATTTGCTGGCACACAGTCTTGGACAAGTCCCTTGATCTTCCTGAAAACCCTTGATAGTTTCATCTCTAAGCTTCAGATCGAATACTTTATAGCACTGAATCTCTAAGCTTCCGATGGAATACTACCTAGATACTTTCAGGATTAAACAGAATAGGTGAGTGAAATTTGCAAAGTTGGAGATAACAAACGTGAGACATCTCTATAAAAAAAATGGAGGCATCTTTATTATTCTGACACCTACATAATTACTCTCTGCAGAAGATTTCGAAAATGGATTCTTACCTGAAACACATTACATGAAATTACACACGTGTTTGCTTTCCCTTGTGTATACAGATATATATAGATAGATATAGAAGAACTTTTAAACAAAAATTATACCGTTTTGCGGGGTATTTCCCAAAATGGATAGGGAAATGCAGTGCTTTTACAACTGAGTAAAAAAAAAAAGAGAGAGAGAGGATATTTCTATTTGGTTTATAATCCTATAACTTTATGGCATGTAGGAAAAGCACTTGGACAGTTTTAAGTAAACGACATACGTAACCCCCTCCCCACCCCAACCCCAGCACTGAGAGATGGCACCATGGAAACGGGGGTTACCAGGAGAGATATTACTGTGGTGCATCTTGGCGTGGTCACTTCACAGGTTGTGGCAAGATGCACTATTACTACGCGATGCGAGAGTCACCAAGCTAGCAGATTTCATCCACTTCTTGGAAAAAGGGGTAAATGACTGCTCACAAACATCACAGACACTGGGTACACAGGAGAGTCAATTCAGCCTAAAGTGAAACTTCAGACAAAACCCGCCTGATCAGATGAGACATTTCGGTGAATCGCTCCCCGAGGCAAAATGCACGTTTCCGGTTATGAATGGGAGGCCTGGAATAGCGGGCCCCTTTTCTGAATGGAAGGACAGAAGACGGCACTGGACCAATAATCCCAGGAGGATACACTATTTCTGTGTTATTCCAACGGGCGGCTGTCATTTTAACCGTTTCCTGTGTGCGTCCAGAGGGTGGCTTCCTTCTATTCTAGTCTCTGCCATCCTAGCAAAACCGGCAACCAGAATATACTCTTGGTTTTCCATGGATATACTAAATGATCTCTGATCTAGGTTGTACAAAACCTATAACCCTTCTTTTTCCAACTGTCCGCCAAAGCCAAACAATTTGGATTTTCCCTGAATCGTTTTCTCACTCCTGAGCAAAATGAATTACACTATGGCACGACTGGCCTTATTTGTAATCACAAAAATGGACAAAATCTGTCAATATGACTTTAAATTATAGCCATTGCTTCTGGGAGTAAAAGGGCATTACCTTTTTTTAAAAAAAATTTTTTTTCCTCACTACTAGTAAACACACCTCTGCCTCCACCTCAAGTTTGCATCTTTTTTTAAAATTATTTTAAATACATTTTTATTATTTTCAGAGAGTAAGGAAGAGGGAGGAAGAGAAACATCAATGATGAGAGAGAATCATTGGTCGGCTGCCTCCCCCGCATGCCCGCCACTGGGGATCGAGCCTGCAACCTGGGCATGTGCCCTTGACCAGAATCGAACCCGGGACTCTTCAGTCCGCAGAGTGACCCTTTATCCACCGAGCCAGATTGGCTAGGGCGGGCATTACCTTTTCAACGTGCCAAAAAAATGCACCCTGCCATCAGCTACAGTTCATCAGTGAGCATTATATATTTAATCCTGATTCGCCAAGTGACTATGCAACACAAGCATTTAAGTGGACGTGTCACAGGAAGGGAGACTTTGCTCAGATAACGAACTCAACAATCCAAGATGAAATGCGAAATCGTAACAAACAAACCACGGTCAAAATGAAAGGTAAGACCGACATTTTTTTTTTTTAACGTCTTGCTGAGGTCACCTGGCAGTATCAGAACTAGGGATGTTTGGATTTGCATTCTGTTGGGTCCCAGGTGTAGAGATAGGCCGTCTTTTAGTGACTGGAGAGGAGCAATAAACAGCCTGAAAATGATACCGAATCCTCAGCGGGGTAAAGAGACACACAGATGACTAATGCAAAGTCTTCACTGTACAGACCGAGAAATCGGGGCTCAGAGAGGTTCAAGGGACTTTCCCGGAGCCCCTGAGAATTACCGGCAGGCACGCGCTCCTACCCAACTCATTCTTGTGCAAAAAGAGTCAAGAGCTTGCAAGGCAAACACTCCTGCCTTCCCGCCTCTTCCCACCGCCGCCAGGATGGTGGTGTGGGCTGTGCAGAACTCCACAGACTGTTTCCAATCACCCTCACAACCTACGAAGTGTAACAGAAAACCTCCCCTGCTTTCCAGCTGCTTCATTCATCCGTCCCCGTTCTGCAGTGATGTGTCTACTGGGTCACGATCCCATTACAGACCTGGGACAATTCTCACGGGAGCAGAAAAAGGAAAACCCTATTTCCTCTGCCCATCATCCACGTGAGGAACCCGTGACACGTCCATCCGAGGCCCAAGTCTCATTTCCAACTAGTCCCTCCTTCAGAAATGCCTAAGGAAGTCTGCGCACTTACGAATCCTTCAAAGCCCTTGCAAATGTGTGTCCTGAGGACCCAGGGACTGGCAAAAGGGTTTGGGGGGTTATCAACCCAGAACCCCCATTTTGGCAACTCAGGAAACGGAAAGCCTCGCCCTGAGAAGTGACGAGGGTCCCACAGGTAGAATGTGGCCAAGCATTCTGGTCTCCCGGTATCTTAGACCCATGGCATTGGGACCGCCCATGCAATGAACGAGACCGCACCTGATTGGTTTGCTCATCTGGCACCATTTTGTGCTTTTCAGAGCCAAAGAACTGGTTTTGTCCTTAGTTGACACTGTAGCCTGTAATCATAATAATAATGATGCAGAAAGGATAGTAAATATACTATAATGCTTACAGTTGTCGCGGGTGTTTCAGGAAGGTGGTTCCTGTGTCTGCTTCTGTAACACCTGCAGGTTATTATTAGGACACAGGCATGTCTAAGGCCTCCGAGAGTACGGTGTATGGGTTTGTGCCAATCCTCCCGATAGCTCGTGTAAGTGACTCCACACGGGTGGGCATCCGTGATGAGTATTTGGTGTCTGGAATGGACAGACTATCCTCTGGGCCGGTGTCTCTGTGACATGGGCTAACGCAGAAGGAAACCATGGCAGTGGCTACATTTTTACACTAATGACAAACTACCCAGATTGATTGACAACCGACACTCTCTGACTTCACTTTTTCCTAGGGTAACCAGGTCCCGCAGTTCTGACCCGAGAAATAACCAGCAAATTGTGTCAAACTCAATGTTGGCATTGCCACAAAAGAAAGCTCATGGGATTTTAGCACCTGTGCGTCTGTTTTACTGCTGTTAGAAGTTAACGCTCGGCCCGGGTGGCTCAATGAGTGAGCATCAACCGATGAACCAAGAGCTCAGGTTCGATTCCCAGTTAGGGCACAGTCCCCATTGTGGGGCATGCAGGAGGCAGCCGATCAATGATTCTCTCTCATCATTGATGTTTCTCTCTCTCTCTCTCCTTCTCCCTTACTCTCTGAAATCAATAATAATAATAAAAAAAAGAGGTTTGTGTCAGCTACAGATTCTTATATATTAACCATGAAACTCATCACCTGTCTTTCCTTCCCCAGGGGACCAAAAAAGTATTATCATCCTAGCTCTGCTCCCCAAATATTTTGATGGGAATTAAAAATTCTACAGGTGCTCTTATTTGTAACTTAGCGTTGCTATGCATTTGAATAACAGGAGATCGGTTATTCATGCATTCGCTTGGGTATATTTGGGAAATAAAATATGGAAATGAGAGGGAAAAAAAAGTCTTTTTTTTATGCTAAAGGTTCACAGTTTGACTTTCATAAGGCTTATTAAATAATATACAGATAGCTACCATTCTGCTGAAATGTCACAGTCTCTACATTAATAATGGCACAGAAGGGAAATGTCCCCTCACCCCCACCCTGCCCCACCCTGCCCCACCCACCCCGTGGGAAATCATCTTCATGACCTCCTAAGTCTCCTTTCCAACTAAAACTTGGCTGTTTTTTTTTATTATTGATAAAAGTTTCATTTCTAAAAGAATATAAAAATAGAAAATGAATCAAGAAAGCTTTTACATATATCATTTTGAAGGACGCTCTATAAACATTAGATGGGACACTCTGTATATATCCTTAGGAATGTGCTTGGTCTCGCCACGCCGAACACACTGCATGAAAACGAAAACTGAATTGGGTATATTCATAGAAGCTGTGGAAAAGCATCACTCTACGTCGAATTTTCGTTAGGACAGACAACTTAAACATACAGTAAGGACTAAGAATATATATTTTTTACGTCAAGCTCAGCTAACACCAGCCTACAAGACTCATTTGCAAATCTACCACTTTTAATGAAAAAATAAGGGGATGTTGGATCAAGCAAGGCACGTTTCTTTTAGGCGAGTCTGTCTTTAACGCCATTCACCTGGGCACAGTGTATACATCTCACTTACGTGGCGACGGGCTAGTCTACGCACGAGGGCCTTTGGTACAAAACACAGTCATCCGTGAAGCTGCACGGAAGCCAGGACACAGAAGATCACGTGAACGTTATCTCGCGATTAAACACGGTCCAGGGATCAGCTGAAAGCAGAGACACGGTCGTCGTGGGCTTGTTGGAAACACACACACACACAGGTTCTCTTTATCAGCAATACTGCTTAGTTTTTGGGGAATCACTGGGTTTCATCAAAACGTCAAAAGGTTGAGAATGATACCCTCATACGGTGGATGGTCTTCTTTCTCTCTTGATGGGTATCGTTTGTATTGCATACGATGGGAGGAAGATCCTCAGAGCTAGTTCCCTCGCAGGAAGCAGTTGCTGGAGACACGTCATCGGAACGTCAGCGGAAGCAGACCATGGCTGGCAGGGAGCTCACCGGCCATCGGCGACAGACCCGGCGCTGCCTTCTTGAGCTGGACAGAGCGAGACAGGAGTGGCCTACTGGTCAGGGCGGCTCTCGATGAGGGCTATTCGGGTGTCTGTTGGCAGAGTCAACACAACGCATTTACTATACATTTAGTTGTTTAAAAAGCATAGACCCTACATCAACGTCAAACATCTTGTACGTTGGACTTTTAGAAACGGCGGTGTGTTTTCTCACCGTTACCCTGAAAAGTTCCAGCAGTTTTATTCTCTATACCAGTGGTTCCCAACCTTTCTAATGCCACGACCCTTTAATACAGTTCCTCATGTTGTGGTGACCCCCAACCATATTTCATAACGGTAATTTTGCTATTGTTAGGAATTATAATGTAAATACCTGTGTTTTCCGATGGTCTTAGGTGACTCCTGTGAAAGTGTCGTTAAACCCCCAAAGGAGTCTCGACCCACAGGTTGAGAACCACTGCTCTATACGTATTAGCTACATATGGGATGCTTTTCGTTTATGTTAGGAAAAGTTTCAGAGCATCCTGAAATTATGGGCTTCCCCCCCGACCCCCCGCATTTAATAATGACCTCCACCTGCAACTAAACCCATGTGATTGCTTGCTTTCTGAACAGGAAAATGTATCCGCATCTTTAGAATCATCTGAAAGGTTTGAGCACCTACTCTTTTTTTAAAGAAAAATGTATGTGTGCATTTTTTCAATGTTATGGAGAGGGGGGGAAAGAAGAGAGAGAGAGAGAGAGAGAGAAGAGAAACAGTCTCAAAGAATACTGTGAAAACCATATTCTAGGTGCTAGATGTCATCTTTATAGTTTATCTTGTCATTACAAAGAACTCTGAAATCTGCTCGTCCTTTGAAATAGGAACCCTGCCATTGGGTACCCTTTAAGAAATTCCAAACTGAGACAACAGTATCTACTCAGTCAAGGCCAGCAGAGAACAAAGACATAAAAGTTCAAGGTTTGGTGCTTTCCTCTTCCAACCACAAAAAAATGATAATAATTTAGAAATGCTGATGCTAAAGTAGTTCTTAAAGGTAGCAGAAGGCAGCATGACTGTCTTGTTTACTGCTACATCCAGAGTCTAGGATGGTGTTTGGCCCAGAGGAGACCCTTCTTATGTTGAACGAATGAGTAAATCCCTACCACTTCGCACGGTGACACATAGGAAGTGCTCGGTAAATACAGGTTGAATGAATAAATAAATGGATATAAAACAATTCAATTTGGGCACACTCTAGAGAGCCACTAACTACTTCCTGTATAATAAAAGGCTAATATGCAAATTGTCCCCTCGACCAGGGGGCGGGGCTGGCCCATCAACTGCCTGGGGCCCCTTCCCTCCCCCCCCCCCCCCCCCCCCCCCCCCCCCCCCCCCCCCCCCCCGCCGCCAGTCCCATCTCTGATTGGTTCTCCCCACTCCCCAGTCGGTGGAGGGGGGAGGATGGCTAGATCCCACCTGTGCATGAATTTGTGCACTGGGCCTTCCAGCAATATATAAAGAATACTTATAAAGTCAAAACCAGAAAATGCTAGACCCAGCGCCAGCCTTCAACGTGTGAACATTACCCATCACAGCACTCAGAGAAGAAAGGTTTTAGCAGGTGTCACGTCTACTACGCGCTGGGCAGGCAGCCAGTGGTGTTATCCTCACTGACCTGGAATACACCTGACCTCCCTGCGTGGGCGATGGAACTTCTGACCACTGATCTGTGTTGAAAAAGCGAGAGTACCTTCTTACATCACAGCGTGCTTCCTTTTCACGGCGGAGTTTGGAAATTATAGTCGTCTAACAGCTATTAATGACTGCTAATTACAAGAAATTACAAGGACCATGAATTATTTTATCTCCTAAGTGCCTCGCGTCGGCTCAGTGCTACCAGAGTTTTGGTTATCTGGAGCTGGTTCTGTTAAGCTCTTCTTGTCTTGCTACCGTCACATCCTTTCTATACACGGGCTTGGACATTTTTTTTTCTTCATATGTCAGTACCTGTCTCAATGCGCTTGGGATTCTTAAAAATGTATGGTATAGTTTGGTATTCTCACAGACTGTGGGGATGGAGAGAGTTGCAATTCAATAGGAACAAAAAAACACAAGTGATATTTGGACAGTCATCGTCATGTTTATTTTAGGGGCTCAGGAATGGGTTGAAGGGCTGAGAAGAGGGCACATGGCCTTCACTAGCAAAAGCCACTCTACAGTGGCTGGTTTGGCTCAGTGGATGGAGCGTCGGCCTGGGGACTGAAGGGTCCTAGGTTCGATTCTGGTCAAGGGCACATGCCTGGGTTGCAGGCTTGCTCCCCATTAGGGGTCGTGCAGGAGGCAGCCGATCAATGATTCTCTCTCATCACTGATTTTTCTCTCTCTCTTTCCCTCTCCCTTCCTCTCTGAAATCAATAAAGACATATATATATATATATATATATATATATATATATTAAAGTAACTGTACAAAAAGAGAGAAAGGAAGTATAATAGAAAACAGTGACCTATAATTGAAGATATGTGGCCAAACAAATGTCCTAAAATAAAAAGCAAGAAAAGAAGACAAGAACAGTCAAATTTCTACAATTACCAAGTTCCCGAAAGAATAATGAGACCTCCAACAGGGCCCACGCGGAAGAGGTACAGAAACCCAACTCACTTCATTATCAGCCTTCCTGACTTACAGGATGAGGAAGAAAAGGCCGAATCCTTCCATAACGTGGAGCTTTAGGGGAACTTTGCTTTCTTGTGTCTGTACTTTGACATCTATTAAGCAACTCAGTGTTGGCCGCAAACCAACCAGTCCTACAAATTCTAACAACTGAAGAGTAATCAACCCCAAGAACCAGCGAGATTTCTTGCTCATTTAGGTGTCACTCTCTGACTGGGCTCTTGGAAATTACGCACCCTGGGCAAGTCAAAAAAGTTTTGACTCACTCCGTAATTAAAGTCGGTAATGAGCTAAGATGTGAGCTGAGTCACCAATCTGGAAAGTCCCCGGGGAAGCGAGCTGTGAGGTGTGTTCAGCTCTACTTGGAGCAGAATTTAGGTCTCCTGACAACACACACTCTCAATTCATAGCCACCTGTGAAATTAACGGATCTTTTATAAACAGATCACAGGTGAAAAGACTCAGAGACTCTTGGTCTAAAGCAACTCAAGCACAGTCCTTCCTTGGGGGAAAAAGCAAGGCGACTAACTTGTCTGAATCATTTCCATTCTATTTCAGGATGATTGTGAGGTGAAGGTGCCGTGTGCAAGCATGTCAAACTCGTGGCCTGCGGGACACGAGTTTGACATGCTTGGTGTATAGCGTGGGCCATTTTCTGGCAGGAGGCTCAGAGCCCAGTCACAGCAGCCACGTTTGGGCTCTGCTTGGCTTCCGGTCCCTACTTCCTGCCTCCTCTGATCTCTCTCTCAAAGGTTGTCAACCACGCACTGCAGGTAATAAAAAAAACACACAAGCAATTTCATCCATCTACATAAAACTGCCTAACACACACTGTTTTCCTAATTAGCTGTAGGAAAACAATAGCTTTAGCCTCCTTCCTTCAGGCCAAGTACAAGGCCAGGAGAAAGGAAACTGCCTTCCAGGCAAGCCCTGAATTCCCCCTTCCGGTCTCATGCCCTCACCTCTAGCTCCGAGCTGACTGTCTTCAGCCTCGGGACTGGGTTCTGCTTAGCATCTCTGCGTGGGAGGGGACTATCACTTTTACTCACAGCTGAGAGGCGGGAAGGACTTGGCAGGTGCCGCAGGAGACGGTGACATTTTAAATGTATAGAAGTCGGTGAATTATCCGTCTGATTCTCCAACGACTAGGTTATGGGTATGTATGCTACATATTGACCCTATAGACGCTCAGCAAAGCAACTACTTGAGCACATTACATGGCACTGAGGTTAGTAACACGTTTTACGTCACTTTAAACTTCTTCATGCTGTGCCTTTAAAATGTCAGGTCTGACATTGTATGGCAAAGTTTAGAAATAGCCGATAGGACACAGCCCTCTTAAGTATGCCACTATCTTTGGTGGGCATTTAAATTGGGTAACACCATCAAAGAAATAAAATAGCCCTCGCTGGTTTGGGTAAGTACATAGAGTCGGCCTGAGGAATGAAGGGTCCCAGGTTCGATTCGGGTCAAGGGCACATGCCTGGGTTGCGAGCTTGATCCCAAGTAGGGGGTGTGCAGGAGGCAGCCAATCAATGATTCTCTCTCATCATTGATGTTTCTATCTCTCTATCCCTCTTCCTTTCTCACTGAAATCAATAAAAAATAGTTTTTATAAAGGAAATAAAATAATATTAATGTTTATCTCTATATTCACCAGCTGCAGGGATAGAGATTTTCCCCCAGCGTGTAGATGGGGGTGTATTGACCCGGTCGCCCCTCCTTCCATGGATCTTTTGCACACACAGACCTATGTTGTGTGTGCACACAGAGCTACATTGTGTGCACACAGACCTATGTTGTGTGCATACAGACCTACATTGTGTGCACCGTCCTACATGCAAGACACGCTCAGCACTGAAGACTGTGGTTAGCAAGGCTCTCTGGGCCTGTGCAAACTTTAGACTCATTAGCATTTTTGCCCTTAAGTCCCAAATCACTGCCCAGTTTCATTTCACTAGATTGGATTTGGACACGAGAGAAGAGGCTACAGCTATCTTGTGGGACAGAATCACGTTGTCGTGTTTTGCTGAGGATAGATGCTCTTCTAAAGCGACCACGACACCCACTGCGATGAACCGGCACGCTCCTGCTTTCAACCCCTTTGTTCTCAGTAATTCCTCCCTTCTCGGCGAGAGGGAGTCAAAATGTTTACACCGCTCCCTGGCAGGGAGCACCCGTAACCTAAGCAAAGTGCGAGGAGGCGGGAAAATAACAATTTGCACAAGGCTATCACCTCCTGCAGTTAAAAACACGTGGAAGTGGGAAACGAATCTTAAAACTGAAAAATAGCCATTGTCTCAGCAGGTACCACCACTGGGGCCGACTATACTTTCTGAGCATCGTAGCAAGTCCAGATCAATCCATCATCCAAGAAAGTCATCCTTTCTCCTGGCAAAGCCCATCTCCTCATCCAACTTAAATAACGTATGTTTGATCCCTATTGGTTTAAATATTTCTGATGACTAGAAAAGGGTTAATCTCCAGGACACTGAAAGAAAGTGGTTTCTGTAGATATGTTCTTTACAGGAATCCATTCATTAGTGACATGGGCTGAAGTCAAACCTGAAAGCATAAGGAGTTTTATTTGCTCCGTCTCTTTCAAGTCACCCAATAAAAGGTACAGGTGTTGGGTGCGGGGGGGAGGGAGAGGAGGGCAGAATGACCTGGTTTTACATTATAGCTGGGTCTATTGCTAGCTGCGACATCTCGGGGAAATCATTTAACCTTCACCCTCTCTTCTTACCCTCCTAAGATGGGGTTAATACCACCTAACTTGCCGAGTTGAGAAGTGTCAAGGACATGGTGACCTTTAATCAATGGTAATTATTCCTGTGATGTAGAAAGTGAATAGGAAGAGACCGATTATGTATTTCATATCATTCACAAAGTTCAGTATTGATTACACAAAGCGCGTGAATAATGAGCACAATAACAATGCAATCTCTTAGCAAATAATATAATGTAATCTCTTAGCAAAACCTCTGCTGCATGTCATGCAATTTACCCTTTCTGAGTAGTAAGTATGCCTGTGTTAACCATGAATAGTCACAACAGCCCTCGGAGGTACTATTTATTATCCTCACTTTACAAATGAGGACTCTGAGGCACAGAGAGGTTCAGTAATTTGCTCAAGGTCAAACAGCAGAGTCGGGATTCAAGCCCTGGCAATGTAACTGCAGAGCTTATGCATTAAACCACTTCACCAAATGCCCGAGAAGGACATTAATGTAACATCACAGCAATCCACCCATCAAATACAGGTATGTATGAAATACATACCAGAAGCTACTTTCTGTGCTGGATACAGAACCTGTAACCTTCAAGAAGCTAACAATATGGCAACTAGAAACAATTATACTCTCCCAAAGTCAGAACTCAAAGGCCACATTTCTCTGGGTTAAAAAAAAGGGGGAGGGGGTCTCATTTGTATTAATCTAATAGCCATACCATTCCAAAAACTATTGGCTACTTAAGAGAGTTTGTCAGGGTTTCTACATCTTCTGAAAAACAGGAATAAAATCATTTGTCCATCTCTAAGATCTTTTAAGAACAGACACAGAATTTATTTGTATGTTCTTACTACTCTAGTGTGTCTAGCATATAACCACCAGCGTAGGCCATAAACAGAATTTCTGGTCATCAGCAATACCACAAATGGGTCAAAAGGTAGGTCCATGTTAAAAGGCACTCAGATCAGCAACAGGAGAAACTAGGCAAAGGGTCCTCTCTCGATGCACATAGGTAAGAACAATGATGCTAAGACCAGCATAGAGATTTCTCTTCCCTCTTTTCTTGTCTTAGAATGATTTCTTATTGTCTTAAAGCACCAACCGTAACTTACATAAAGTAGGCTTCTGACCGCCTGAAAGTATTTTAGAAGCTTTAAAACAGGGTTACTCTCATTGACTCCAGGAGAGAATAAGTTACAACCTATAAAACAACAACAACAATAATAATAGTGGGAAATGCATGTCTATAATGTGTACGCAATTATTTACGTTAAAGTAGACTGTTACCTGGATTGTCATTTGAACCATTTTTGCCTCAAAGAATTGTACCATCCAATGATGTACATTATTAACCCCGAGACAAGCATCTCAGGGCAGTAGCTTCTGTCTTTTACTTCCTTTTTAAGGGGAAACAGGCTGGTCAGAAGCCAAGTGGCTTCTAACAGGAATGGCACCATTTTCAGGTCACTGTGGGTGGAGGCTAAACAGCAGTGGGTTTTATTTTACTTATTATTTTTTTCATTTCTTTTTCAGGAAACAGTGGAAGCACAGTGAGCAGCCTGGAAATCGAGTGGAAACGGTGTTCCAGGTGATCAGATAGAGGCAGCGAGCAGACAATTCACACAGGACGCCTGGGTGTGCAAACATCACCCGTCAGGACACACACGGCATTGCCGGCTTCCCTGGCCCAGAAGCAAGCGCCCTCAGCGGGCTCCCCCTACACCCCCCCCCAACGGTGCTCACCTGGGTCCGTCTGTCTTCTGGCAACCCTGGCGCACGGCTGAGACGTGAAGGCGTCGCCCCAAGCTCTGGTGACTTCCCGTCCCTCCTTTTTATTGAGGGTCTGCCATTCCCTCGGGGACAGACACGCATCCTTCCCAATTATTTGCGGTTTGATGTAGCTTCCCCAGTGCCGGGATGGTGGTGATGATGCTGCGTGGAATCTTTTGTTTTTTGTTGTTTTTGTTTTTTCTGTTGTTAAAGAGGACATGGGAGCAAGGTTTCGGGGACCCCGATGGGAATCTTTTCCTTTGATTATGTACACGACACCCTCCTATTTGCTTTCTTATTTCATCGGTTGCCCGGAAACTTTCTTGGTGGAAGAAAACAGCAGAGAAGCATCTTTGGAAATGATTGCCTCGTTACTCACATTTCACTCAAGTCCACGCCGCATGGCGGTGTGTCTACCTAAAATCCCAGAGATGACATTTTTCCTTCTCAGCTCAGTCACTATAGGGGGGATTTCAATGCTTTTTTTAATTTTTATTTATTTTTTATTTTTTTGGTAGTAAAAAAATATGCATTTTTGTGAGTCATTTCACCGCCGAGGCACCCCAGACTTCCTGTGTGCGGTTCATTCAAACAGTGGTTCTCCTGATGAAATCCTGTTAAGTGGGAACCATCTGGAAAGGTTACTGTGGAAACCGGCAGAGGCTGCTAGGAGGGCAGGGGACGGAGAGCAAGGGATGCCATGACAACCTTTTTTCGGGTTTCCTAGGAAACCTGGGTTGCTATGGGAACGACATCAGCCCGGTTGGAATGAGGAACTTCCGCTGGAAGGAATGCCTGCCCCTTTAATCTTCTGGCGAGGACCACAGCGGCTTATCTCCCGGCTGCATTCGCAAATTTCTGTTTCTCTCGGGCGGCAGGCACGGAAAACATCTGTTTCTCCTGGCTGGGACACGCACACGCACACACACACACACACACGCACACACGCACACGCAGAATCTCACAGGAATCCGATCGTCTCATACTTTGGAAATGCCTTCACGAGCCCCCCCGAGAGTTACCGGGACCGGTCACACCGGTGCACACGGTGGGCACGGCCCTTTGTTCAGAGTCGTAGAGGGAGATCCTCCCAGTTCTGGGAAGGAAGGGGTTTGCGAATAGAATAGAACAGAAATCCCAGGCAGAGACCCAGTAAACGCCCGGCCGCTTTTACGAGTCCTTTTTGGCTGGACTTGCCCATCCATCCACAGGTCCACAGTGTCGGCCAGGGAGCTCCATGTCCCATTCATCCTGCCGCGCAGAGGAGACACCCTTCGGGCGCAGGGCCTGCTCCACTTGGTGAAGAAACACCTGCCTGTCCCTTCGGCGGCTCAGCGGTCCCTCTAACTGCTCTTCGGTTTCACTTCCTCCCGGGGATGGACGGGGTGGATTTTTTTTGTGGGTTTTTTTGTTGTTGTTGTTGGTTTGTTTTTTTCTTCCATCAGGCGTGGCCTGGAAATCAAATGCCAAGTTTGCTGTTTGCAACATTGAGAGAGAGGGAGAGAGAGAGAAGAGAAAAGAAAAAAAAAAGAGAGAGAGAGAAAGAGAGAGCTGAGAGAATGCAGCCCGCTGGCAAAACAGACACCTGTTTCAGGGTGCCGCAGTGGGGGGAGGAGGAGGAAGAGGAGGAGGAGGAGGAGGGCCAAGAGTGCTCTCCACTTCTTCACGTCCTTTCCTTGGATGGATGGATGGCCTGCAAACGTGTGAGACAAGGGCACGCACAGACCAGGGTGGGCAGGGGACGGGGAAGGGCACAGTCCCACACGTGTCCTTGGCGGGGTTACACGTCCGTGAAGATCTTTTTGACGTTGACGCACGGGTGGTTGGGGTTACTGTTCGTGGTGGTGGCTGCGTGGTTGCCGCCGCCCGTCTTGAAGGGGGCCTGGGGGAAGGCGCTGCCGGGGTTCAGGCCGCCCCCCGCCGCCGCCTCCTCCTCGATCACCATGTACTCGGACTTGCTGAGGGTGGAGCTGCTGCGGCTCCCGGGCAGCGGCAGCTCCTCGGCCGAGGCGGACAGCGCGGGCGGCGGCGGCGGCGGCTCCACGTGCAGGTACTGCGCCTGCTCCTCGCCCTCCGTCTCGCGGTGGTAGAAGTAGTTGAAGTTGGACACGATGACCGGCACGGGCAGCGCGATGGTCAGCACGCCCGCGATGGCGCACAGCGAGCCCACGATCTTGCCGCCGATGGTCACCGGGTGCATGTCGCCGTAGCCCACGGTCGTCATGGTGACCACGGCCCACCAGAAGGCGTCGGGGATGCTGGAGAAGCGCGAGGCCGGGTCGTCGGCCTCGGCGAAGTAGACGGCGCTCGAGAAGAGGATGACGCCGATGAAGAGGAAGAAGATGAGCAGGCCCAGCTCGCGCATGGACGCCTTGAGCGTCTGGCCCAGGATCTGCAGGCCCTTGGAGTGGCGCGACAGCTTGAAGATGCGGAAGACGCGCACCAGGCGGATGACGCGCAGGATGGCCAGCGACATGGCCTGCTGCCCGTTGCCCTGGCGCTCGGCCAGCTCCGTGCCCAGCGTGACGAAGTAAGGCACGATGGCCACCACGTCGATGAGGTTCATGATGTTGCGCGCGAAGGTGGCCTTGCTCGGGCACGCCAGGAAGCGCACCAGCAGCTCGAACGAGAACCAGATGATGCACAGCGTCTCCACCACGAAGAACGGGTCCGAGAAGCTGGAGGCTCCGGCTGCAGCCGCCGCTGAAGCCCCAGACGACGTGGCGTTGCCCGTGGCAACGGCGCCCTCCTCCTCGGGCATCTCTTGCGCCTGAGGATGAAGAGCGGGAGGCGGAGGAGGCGGAGGCGGCGGCGGAGGCGCCGCGAAGTAGCCCCTCTCGTCGCGGAACTCGGGCAGCGTCTCCAGGCAGAAGATGACGATGGACACGAGGATGACGAGCACCGACACGATGGCGATGCCGCGCGCGGGGCCCGAGCTCTCCGGGTACTCGAAGAGCAGCCACACCTGGCGCTGCAGGTCGCGGCGGGGCAGCGGCCGCTCCTCCTCGCGCAGGAAGCCCTCGTCCTCGCGGAACTTCTCCATGGCCTCCTCGCCCAGCTGGTAGAAGCGGATCTCCTCCGAGAAGATGTCGATGGGCACGTTGACGGGCCGGCGGAGGCGCCCGCCCGACTGGTAGTAGTAGAGGATGGCGTCGAAGCTGGGCCGGTTGCGGTCGAAGAAGTACTCGTTGCGGAGCGGGTCGAAGTAGCGCATGCGCCGCCGGGGGTCGCCCAGCAGCGTCTCCGGGAACTGGCACAGCGTCTTGAGCTGCGTCTCGAAGCGCAGCCCCGAGATGTTGATGACCACGCGCTCCCCGCAGCACTCGTCCGGGGCGCCGGCGGCCGGCAGCGCGGGCGGTGGAGGTGGCGGCGGTGGAGGCGGCGGTGGCGGCGGCGGTGGAGGCTCGTAGCGGTCACGGTCACGGTCACAGCCGCCGCCGCCGCAGCTGCCTTCCGGCGGGTCCCCGCCGCCGCCTCCACGGCCACCCGCGCCGCCCGCCGCCGCCTCCGGCTCCAGCAGGTGGTCCCCGGGCAGCACCACCGTCATGTCGGGCGGCGGCTCGGGCCCCGCGGCCGACTCGGCGTAGCCCGGGTTCACCAGGGTGCGCGCGGGGCGCGGGGCCGGCGGGGCGCGGCGGCGGGCGGCGGCGGCGGCGGCGGTGGCGGGCGGCGAGCTCAGCAGGCTCAGATGCTCTTCCATGCGGCGGGGACCCGGCCGCGAGGGGCCGCGGCGCTCCGGCTCCCGCCCGCGGCGCTCCGGCTCCCGCCCGCGGCGCTCCGGCTCCCGCTCCCGCCGGCGCCCCGAGCCCAGCGCCGCCGCCTGTTGCTGCCGCGGCGGCCGCCGGGCTCCGTCTGGCGGGTGGCGCGGCCCGCGGGCTCCTCGGCGGCGGAGAGAGAGAGAGAGAGAGAGAGAGAGAGAGACGCCTCCCTCCGCCCGCCCGCGCCTCCCTCCGCGCCCCCGCCCGTTCCCGGCGCGCGCGCCCGCCCTCCCGCGCCCTCGGGGTCCCCGCCCCTCGCGCCGCGAGCGCGCCCGGCCCCGCCTCTCTCCCCTTCCCCGCCGCGCCCTCCTGAGCCCCCCTCCCGGCCCCCCTCGGCCCCCGGGACCTTCCTTGGGGCGCCTGGGTTCCCCCTCCTCCGGCACCTCTCCAGCCCGCTGCGCGCCCCCGGCCCGCGAGGCGGCGTCCCAGCTGCAGGGCTTCTCCACCGCCCGGGCTGCCCCGCGCGCCACGGCCCCGCGAGCTGCGGGCCTCCCTTTCCCCGCGTCTCCACCTGGGCCAGCCGAGGGTGTGGGGGGAGGAGGAGGGCTGTGCGGAGCCCGGAGGTCAGCTGGCTGCGGAGGCAGGGTGCCCTGGGGTCAGGCGGCTGGCAGACGCAGGCGAGGAGGGAGGGTGGGGATGCGCCCTGGATCCGGAGCCTAGTCCAGGGATGGGTGGCTGGCAGGAGGGTGGGTGGGGGCGCCCCCAGGACCCTGGGGAGCTGTAACTAACGCAGCTCCTGTTTGGATGAGAAGCTGCAGGGAGTGATGGTGGGTTGGTGGGTGCTGGTGAGGTTCGCACCCCGGGAGTCTGGAGAAAATGGGTCATTTAAAGGCATTCGGGGACTCGGCTTTGAAGAGGATCCTTCGCACTAACTTGCACAGCTTAGGTCCATTCTGGTCGCTGGGGAGATTCGGGGACCACGTTTCTGGCTGGACTTGCAGAGGGCAGCTGGTCTGGACAGGACTGTGAGAGGGAAGTGACAAAGGAGGAAATTCGCTGGTCAGCTTGCGTCTGTGCTGGGAGGGAGACGGGACACAGACCCTCTCCATAAGGCTTCTCTGCAGGCTGTGGGGCGGGGGCTTCTCCGCGCTTTGGCTGCTACCTTTCGAGCACATTCAGCCCAAACCTGCGTCTCTGTGGCTTGGCGTTGCCCTGGAGATAGTGCAGTCTGTACCTTTATCCCCTTTGACTCGAAACCAGTTTTCCAAACTGCTGTGGTCACTTGGAACACAATCGCTCTTCCCAATTCAGAGTCCACCCCAGGCTTAAAAACGTGTTTTCAGCTATAGCATTAGAATCATTTACAAAAGAGGAGTTGTTATCCAGACACCCCCCCTTCTCCCCCCCAAATCAGGCCTTAGCTGGGGAGTCTGGGTGGTCCTGAGGGCGGAGACTAGGCCTCACCCAATTTGCATTCCCAGCCGCCACCCAGGTGCCTGCGCTTAGTGGGAACTCCTATATATGTCTGTTGAATGGAGTTTCTCAACAAGTGAGCGTTGGCATCTCTATCCATTTCTTCTCTCTGAGCCCAGGACCCCTGGATTAATGGGAGGACGAGGGAGGGGACCCTGAGCCCCCAGTTGGGGTACATGACCCGGTTGGTTATTCCATGGGGTTTCCTCTGCCTCTTGTGGGTACAGCAAGCACCCACATTCTTTTCTGTCCTTCATTCACCCCCAGGTCAGGGCCAGGCCCTGCAGGCTGGAACACAGATTGTCAGGTGGCGTAAGTGGGCCACCGGGCCAAACACTCTCTCCCTAAACAACATCCTGTTTCAGAGCTGCGGGTAGGGAGGGTGGCAGGGGTACAATCCATCATCCGTCTATTTAAACCGGAGAACAAGACGGCTCGCGGCAAGCTGGGATCTTCGAGAGGCAAAAGACCCTATTTTTAAAGACCCGATGTTTCATGCCCTTCTCCGCCCGGCTTAGAAAGTGATTTATGTCTCCATTTGCAGGAATTAGTACGGAAATTAATATTAATCAACCGCAAGGAAGACCAGAACAGAGCCGGCCGGTGCCTGTGATGGATGGTCCCCAGCTTCTCGCTGCGGTGCGCAGTAGCTCTCCTCCAGAAAGGACCGTGTCCACTCCTGCCAGGTAGTGCCTTCTCGGGAAGATGGACTCTGAGCTTCCTGCAACAGCCCTTCCTTTTTATCCCCGAGGCCCAGAGAAGTTTAGCAATTGCCTCGGGCTCACACGGGGAGTTCCCGGCGGGGCGGGGGGGCGGGGGGACTGAAATCTTGGCCTGCTTTCGTGCCCAGCATTCGCTCGCTATACTTGGCACCCTGGGAGGCTTCTATGCGGCCACTGCGAGTGCTTAATAAGCATTCGATTTCTAAATGGCAGCCTGTTGGCTTCTGATGGCTGCCTGGTTTGCTTTGCTTCGTATGTATTTTAACTGAGAACCGCCGCCTTCCGACGGCTCGTCTGTGGTTTCTAGGAAGTGAGTGGGTGGGCGAATCCCGGCCCTGTGGTGCAGCAAACCCAGGTCAGGCTGCAGGGGAGACCCCCGTGCCACTTAGTTAGTGCCCCCAGTGAAGGAGCTCAGAGGGATCTGAAAATGTCTCATTAATCCCCCTGACACCCCGGTGGGGTAATCATCATGTTATGGTCATGTTGGAGCCCCGAGCCAGCGGCAGAGCCAGCGGCGTCTCTGAGCGCGTGGGGGGTTTCCTCACATTCCAGCCTTCCACCTGAGAGCCCCTGTTGAAGGTTTGCACATGGTAAGGGGATGCGTCCTGGCGTCTGGGCGCGGCTCTGGACGTGTCTTGAGTTTCTCGCAACAATGTTAGGCATCGCTCCGCAGTGGTTTGTTTACCAGATGGCTCACAGCCTCCGGGACTGGCCCAGGAGCGCTGGTGAGATGCACAACACAAATGCCTGGAGATCCCCATGAATTGTAATTACAGGCAAAGGAATGGAGGAAGAACACCTACTGTGTGCCAGGCCTTGTGCTAGGCACCGTGGGAGTGTGACATTTGAACACAGACCTTGCCCTTAATAGGTTTGCAAGGAGTTGGGAAGATAGGATATAAACCCATGAAAATCTTCTTTTTTTAATGTTTTTGTTTTAATTTTTTACAGAGAGGAAGGGAGAAGGATAGAGGGTTAGAAACATCAATGAGAGAGAAACATCAATCAGCTGCCTCCTGCACACCTCCTACTGGGGATGTGCCCGCAACCAAGGTACATGCCCTTGACCGGAATCGAACTCGGGACCTTTCAGTCCACAGGCCAACGCTCTATCCACTGAGTTCCGTTACTTGCTTATCGACGGTCTCCCGCGCTAAAACATGAACTCCCCGGTGGCAGGCAGGGTTTTGACTTTTTCACGCCTGTGTGCCCAGAATCTAAGAACGGCACATGTTGAGTGGAGGGTGGAAAGGTGCAGACCAACACGCAGACCTATTAAGCGCAGGGAGTGAAGGAGTTTGCCGGTGTGGAGGTGGTTCTGCAGAGGGACCTGTCCTGTCTGGTTCTGTTTCACAGAGCCAGCTGGGCCGTGCAGAAGTGCAAGTTTTCCCTTCTCCCCACCACCCTGGACGGGTCTTCCCAGAATTACATTCCCAACTGCCCACCCGGGCATCCTTCCTGCAGATGGAATATTTATAGCCCTGAGCTCATTATCTGTCTCCCCAAACCTGCTTCTCTTCCTGCGCTTCTTGCTTCACGCCAGCATGCCAAGTCATCCCTGAAGGATTCCTCTACCCCATCCCCCTCCCGTGTCCGCGGTCACTCTGCCTTCTGGTCCCTGCAAGTCCCTCTCGGCCCTGTCCTGGCCGCTCCATTCTCACTGCCCCTGCCCCTTTCAGGTTGCCAGGATCGTTTCATACGGGTTCCCTGCCTGTGGGCTCTCAGGTCTAGTTCACTCTTCAGGACACAGCTGAGTTGTGTTTGTGAAGGTAGATCTGGCTGCCTCGCTCTCTGGCGCCGCCCTGGTGGTGGAACCTGGCGCTGCCCTGGCCTCTGAGGCATCTTTTGGATTCTTTCCCACCACGTGCTGGACCCCAGCCTGCTAGTCGCTTTAGCCACCCCCTGTGGCTCCTGCCAGCTGCTGGTGCCCTCGCTCCCTCTTGCACACCCCCTACTGGGGATGTGCCCACAACCAAGGTACATGCCCTTGACTGGAATCAAACTTGTGACCTTTCAGTCCGCAGGCCGACGCTCTATCCACTGAGTTCTGTTACTTGCTTATCGATGGTCTCCCGCGCTAAAACATGAACGGTGAATTCATCTTCAAGCTCCAGCCCAGAGGCCACCGCGTCTGAGACCCCCTCCCTCTCAGCCATGGTGACCACCTGCCCAGAAAGCGTCATGAAACTGGTTCTCGATGAACTCCCATTCTCTTCCTCACTGGGGTCCAGGCCTTTTCTGAGCTCCACCTCGTGTACAGGAGACATCTCTCTCCCTCTCAGAGGTTCTCCATGCCGCCAACAGCTGGCATCCCGAGCAGTGACAGGCGTGCTGAGCATGGACTGTGCCAAGCACCTGGCAGGCCACGCTCTCCTCAGCCCTGGAGGGAGGCAGTGTCATGCTGGTTCACACGTGGAGAGAGCGTGCAGGGTGGGAGGGTCCCTGGTGCGAGGACGGGCACAGAGCTAGGAAAGAGCAGCACCAGATCCTGACCAGTTTGGCTCAGTGGATAGAGCGTTGGCCTGCAGACTGAAGGGTCCCAAGTTCGATTCCAGTCAAGGGCATGTACCTTGGTGGTGGGCACATCCCCAGTGGGAAGTGTACAGGAAGCAGCTGATGGGTATTTCTGTCTCATCAATGTTTCTAACTCTTCCTCCTTCTCCCTTCCTCTCTGTAAAAAAAATATATATCAATAAAATATATATATATATATATATATATATATATATATATATATATTTAAAAAGCATTATGCAAGGCCACCCATCTCAATACGCCCGGTGCTCCTTTGTGAGCCACTGTGCGTAAGAGAGATCGCAAACAGAGACGCCAACACCGCTCTGCCTTTTCTGGTTCTGGCTCATTTACGGAAAAGTCAAGCACAGTCACACCTCGAATCTCAGGCGAGATGTGCAGTTAGTGACGAGTGAAGCTCCCTGGGATGTGGCAACTACTGGTTTGCAGATGGGGCTTAGCGTTTCCAGTCGGATGGCTGAGAATGCCCTCCACACACCGACTTCTTCCAGCCCGAGGTGCCTCACCACCCACACCTTCATTCCCCAGGGTTCTCCTCCGAAAGACCGAGACCGCTGGAAAACAGGCAATACCTTTTATTTGTTTCCTCGAGTTCCGTCTGGGAAACACTTGGTTGCGAGAGGAGGGGGGAGCCACAATGAAATGAATTCCAAGAACTCAGAGGGCCCGGAACCCACGTGGCTCAGTGGATAGAGCATTGGCCTGGGGACTGAAAGGTCCCAGGTTCGATTCCCGTCAAGGGCATGTACCCTGGTGGCGGGCACATCCCCAGTAGGGGGCGTGCAGGAGGCAGCTGATCGATGTTTCTCTCTCATCGATGTTTCTGACTCTCTATCCCTCTCCCTTCCTCTCTGTAAAAAATCAATTAAAAAAAAAAATATATATTTTTTAAAAGGCCACATGCCAGGCGAGCCCTTTAGCTGTTGTATCTCAAAGAAGAACAGGCCGCTTCCTCTGGCTTCAGTTAACTTGTGGTCCCCAAACGCCCACGCAGACAGAGCTGGTCAGAGAACAAAGGGCATCCGTTAGCATCAGAACTCTGGCATTTCCTGGCATGAATACGCTCATCCAAGGCTCCTCAAAACTCAGCGCTTCTCAGTTAGCAGGCGCTCAGAAAGATTTGTGAAAGTCAACTTAAAAAAAAAAAAAAGATGATCGAGGCGAACACATTCATCTTATCAATGGAGTGACCATGGTCTCAAGATATAACTCACTTCTCCCCAAAGTCCAGCATTTAGTTGGTGACAGAATTGGAAAAGAATCGACTGTTTCTAATTTCCAGCCACATTCCATGAAGCTTGTATCCTGATTTTCTTCTTCTTCTTTTTTTCTCATAGTCTCATGTATTTAGTGACCGCTTTTCCTTCGTTCCTCCTTTCTTTCCTTCCCACAATATTCCTACTGGTTACACACTGGGAATCACAGATGAACGGGCCACCATGCGGCCTGGCTCTTACTGGTGCCTGAGCCCTCCTGCCTTGTCTGGCCTCTCTGGACCCGCCCTTGCCCTACCTGGACCTACAGGTCTCTGGCATTAGCCTCTCTACTCCGACAACCTTTCTGCAGCTTCCTGCCTTGTCTGTCAACTCATAACGCAGGATTTATTACCTAAAATCCCTCTCCTTTGGCCCCTAAACCCTGGGCAGGAAGAGGTCTGGGTCAGAGCCTGAGATTCTGCCCTTTGGGTGGTGCCACTGGCGCCCCCTGCTGGGGAGAGCATGCCATCCTCTGCTTTCCACCACTGCCTTGATGAGTCTGTCTGCACTGGACAAGATCAACGCTAGTTGATCCTTGAGCCCATTCCCATACTGGGACCTAAAATGGGTCATCAGCCCCCATTCTGATAGCCGATGGGCCCAAAGGTGTCTGCCCAGCTCCTGTCCTACTCACCCCGTTCTTACGAGTTGAGTTCTATCTCATTTTCCTCTTGTAAAAACTGGCCTGCCTCGCCCTGGCCAGTGTGGCTCAGTTGGCTAGGCATCGTCCAATGCGCAGGGAATGTGGCCGAGTTGCAGGCTTGATTCCCCCCGTAGGGGGCGTGCAAGAGGCAGCCAATCAGTGTTTCCCTCTCACATTGATGTTTCTCTCTCTCTCCTCCTCTTTCTTCCTCTCTAAAAAAAAAATCAATAAGAACACTTTAAAAATTTTATTTTAAAAAAACTGGACTACTCCCTACCCATTCCTACCAGGCTCCCTTTTGGGAGACCGGCCCCACTACCTGTGTCGCCAACTGCTGCCCGAATCCTGCTCTCCAAAGGCTACCCTCACCCCGAAACCACGGCCCCATGCCTCGCTCAGATCAAGATGTCTGAATTCACCAGAACTGGTTTGGCTCAGTGGATAGAGTGTTGGCCTGCAGACTGAAAGGTCCCAGGTTCGATTCCAGTCAAGGGCATGTACTTTGGTTGCGAGCACATCCCCAGTAGGGGGGTGTGCAGGAGGCGGCTGATAGATGTTTCTCTCCCATCCATGTTTCTAGCTCTCTGTCCCTCTCCCTTCCTCTCTGTAAAAAATCAATAAAATACATATATTATTTATTTATTTATTTATTTTTATGTTGTATTGATTTTTTTACAGAGAGGAAGGGAGAGGGATAGAAAGTCAGAAGCATCGATGAGAGAGACATCTATCAGCCGCCTCCTGCACGCCCCCTATGGGGGATGTGCCCGCAACCAAGGTACATGCTCCCTACCGGAATCGAACCTGGGACCTTTCAGTCCGAAGGATGACACTCTATCCACTGAGCCAAACTGGTCTCGGCTACATATATTTTTTTAAAAAAAAAGATGTTTAAATTCCCACTGTTATCCCCACTCCAGTGTAGACACGGCTGGACGTAGTTCTCACCCTCTGGATGTGGCTGACTTCTCCCCCCTCCATTCCCCCCCCCCTGCCTCCTCTGCCACATGCTTAGGGCCCGCCCTTTCAGGCTAGATCCTCACGGGGAGACAGGCCCAGGGGACACCCCTTCCCGGCACTCAGGAGGCGAGAACAGCTCCGCCCGAAAAGAGAGAGCCAGTCCCCAAATGTCAACATCTCAGGGAGGTGGGGACGGGAGGTGGTAATATGTATCATTAATGGATGTAAGTGCCCCCTTTGCCAGAAAACACCGGGTGCAGCGCTTTGGGAGATGAATGCATTGCTAAGTACTCCTGACACCCGTGGCAAGGGTGACTTCTAAACAAATGGGCTCAAACTCAATTACTCCTCATTCTGGGCCCACCTCGGCACGCAGAACGGAATCCGAGGTGCCGATCAGAGAGAAAATGCCAGATGCCGGCGCTCAAACGTGTAATCTGAGAGTGTTTTAAGTGCATCGGAGTT
>PVJN01015164.1:0-45013 GCA_004026805.1 Lasiurus borealis | reverse complement strand
GGGAGGGTGGTGGAGGAGCAGGGAGGGCCCTGGAGGAGCAGGGAGGGGCCTGGAGGAGCAGGGAGGGTAGTGGAGGAGCAGGGAGGGGCCTGGAGGAGCAGGGAGGCCCTGGAGGAGCAGGTAGGACCCTGGAGGAGCAGGTTGCCCTGAGGAGTCACCTGGCCCTTCACACACAGCTGGCTCTTCTCCAGCACCACGGAGCTGCTCCCTCCCTTCCCCAGCAGTGCCAGCGATGGTCCCTGTACTAGCAGTTGGGGGCGGTGTGGGGCCCTGGGATGCTGCCTCTTTGATTTGCTGACCCGTCCTGCCTTAGAATGTCGGGGTGAGGACCAGTGGTCTTGTCTGGTGTTCCTGGGAGTCTGGGCCCAGGGGAGGCTGCCCACCGCCCGCCTGCCTGCCTCGTGCTCTCTCCAGGGCCATGGGCGAGGCAGGGGACTAAGAACCGCCTCTGTCTACATGGGGAGATGCCCGCACCCGCCACTCACTCCAGAGGCACTGCAGCTGCATGGCACAGGGAGGGGGCAGCGAGCGCACCCAGCAGGTGGTGTGCAGGGATGGGCCCTCCCTGCCAGGGGCAGAGACGGGGGTGGGGGTAGGGGGTGTGACCTGTGGCTCAGCTGTGGCACCTCCATCCTCCAAGAGCGCAGATGTGAGAGCAGCGCTGGCCTCGGAGCTTCGGAGGCAGGGTGGCCCTTCCTGTCCCCTCGTGGCCTGGTCTGGACCCTCCACCCTGGGGACATGCACAGAGGAGGGACCTCAGCCGCCTCATCGCCTCTCCTCTCCTCCTCCAAATGGCTGGCTACCTGTCACCAGGCCAAGCTGTCCACACAGGCCTCAGAAACGGTCACCTGCGGGCTGCCTCCCTCTGCCAGGAACCGGGAGAGATGACAGTCATTCTGTGGATGCTCTGGGGACCAGGTTTGAGATCTCAGGGCAGCCCCGTGGGGATGGGCCCGGACTGCTCCCATCCGCACCCGGTCTGCATCCACGAGGGGCGGAGCCAGGCTGTAGACCGGGGGGTCCTCCTCTGAGAAATGGGGACCACAGAGCCTCCCAGCGAGGGCAGTCAGGGGTGCACAAAGCCCGAAAGGAATTCTGTTTCCTGGTTCTGGCTCGGTGCCGATAGATGGTTCATTAAGCTGCCATTTTTTTAAAGACACACACACCCTGGAACCTCTCCCAGTGCAATAGCAGTGGCTATCTCAGTCCACCCCAGCAGCGCAGGGTTTGGGGTTCGGGTGAGGCCCTAAATCGGTGGTGCCGGGCGCTCCCTCCAGCTCCTGGCAGGGCCACACTCCCCGATGGCCACAGTCCCGGGGCATCCTGGGCGCACGGTGGGATGCAGGCACGTGAGGAAGGTCAGGGAGGCGGGAGCCCAGGCCTGGGTGGGGAGGTTCGGGAAGCCCTGGTCCCGGAGGCGATATGGGAAAGCAGGGGGCACACTCCGTGTGAGGGGCTGAATGTCTGTGCTCCCCGAAACGCCCGGGGGTCTGCATGGGGAGAGGGGACTTCTGCGGAAGCCATTCGGGTGAAGTGAGGACACACAAGTCGGGTGCTCATCGGATCGGATCGGATCAGCGTTCTTAAAAGAGACTCAAGCCCCGGTCGGTTGGCTCAGTGGACAGAGCATCAGCCCCGGACTGAAGGATCCCATGTTCCATGCTGGTCAAGGGCAGGCACTGGCCCTGGTCAGGCCCGTGCTGGAGGCAAGCAACAGATGTGTCTCTCTCCCCCCCCCCACCCTCCCTTCCACTCTCTCTAAAAACCAATGGGAAAGTGTCCTTGGGTGAGGATTAACAACAAAAAGAAGAGGCTCTAGAGATCTCCTCTCCTTTGCCCCTGACCCTGCACACACACACACACACACACACACACACACACAAGTATACACACACATATACGCACATACATGCACATACACACACTCACACACGCCATGTGAAGATGCAGGGGGAAGGAAGGATGCCACCCTCACCAGGCCCAGCGCCCCCAGAGGCGCACATGCTGAGAAGTAGCACCTGCTGTCTCCGAGCCAGGTGCCTGGTTGGTGGCATTTTGTTGTACAGAAGCGGGGGACACATCCTGGTTTCCTGGACGCTTCCGGGGCCCCTTCCTTCCTCCATGGCCCTCACGCTGCCCTCCCCTCCCCCCTAGTCAGCCTCCCGCTGCAGGATCGCCTCACGCCCTGCACCCGGGCTGGGGGCTGGTGTGGCCTCAGGAGGCCCTGGGTGGTGGCGGTGGTGGTGGTGGCGGCAGCAGGACCGAGGGGACATGGCTCCAGCCGTGAGCATCGCCACGTGTCTCTGGGGCTTAAATAAACCACCAGGGACCTCCCAGACAGTGAGGCCACATGTGGCAACACCACAGCCACTGGGAGGCCTGAGCTGGTTCGTCTGCTTCGGGGGTGCTCTTGAGAGGGACCAAACGGACGTAGGGCCTCGTTGGGGGGTCCCGGACATCCCAGGTCCATGAGGCCCACGTGTACCAGGCGGTGTTCTCAAGCTGTCGAGCGGGCATGTCGAAGTCGCAGCCCCTGGGCCGCATGCGGCCACAACAAATAGTTTCCAATGTGACGGCTGAGCTGTTCCTTACCATTGTGAAAGGAGGTGAGTCTCCTGTCAGACCCAGAATTACTGGCACTCACCGTGGCTCAGTTTTTTAGGGGTTTTTTTGTTTTGTTTTTGTTTTGTTTTGTTTTGTTTTAATATGGAACGCTTCACGAATTTGCGTGTCATCCTTGCGCAGGGGCCATGCTAATCTTCTCTGTATCGTTCCAATCTCAGTATATGTGCTGCCGAAGCGAGCACCTGGCTCTGTTTTGAAAGTAATCACTGCTTTTCCCCCAGGAGAGAGAGTAGCAAGAAGAGATGAAGAGCCCTATCCAGTGTGGCTCAGTGGATAGAGCATCATAGGCCTGTGGACTGAAAGGTCCCAGGTTCGATTCCGGTCAAGGGCATGTACGTTGGTTGCAGGCACATCCCTAGTAAGGGGCGTGCAGGAAGCAGCTGATGGATGTTTCTCTCTCATCGATGTTTCTAACTCTCTATCTTTCTCCCTCCCTTCCTCTCTAAAAAAATCAATAAACTATATATTTTTTTAAAAAACAGAAGGGAGGAAGAAAACACTGACTTTATCATTGCTCTTGGGTGTTTCTTACACTATACTTTTCCAATAAACCGACGTTGCCATAAAAATGGAAGCGTTTGCTTTCTTGCGGCCCCCATCCGCTGAACCCTCGTTTACTGGTCCCGGGGTGAGCCTCTCGACTTGACATGCTTCCTGTAGGGCAGTGGTTCTCAACCTTCCTAAGGCCGCGACCCTTTAAGACAGCTCCTCATGGGGTGGTGACCCTCAACCATAAAATTATTTCGTTGCTACTTCATAACTGTAATTTTTCTACTGTTATGAATTGTAATGTAAATATCTGTGTTTTAAGGTGGTCTTAGGCAACCCTGCTAGCGATTCTCAGCCTGTAGGTTGAGAACCACTGCTGTAGACACTCAAGATCACGTTACTCAGCTTTCTTCCCTCGCCTGCCCATTCAAGGTAGACCCCTCATTTGCATATTATTATTTTCTTCTTCCTGCAATGGCCCTTTGCTGAGCAGAAAATTCTCGAGGTGGTTCATAGGCACCAGGTCCACAATCAAACCCATCCCATCCATCCACAGATGGGTCTTCTACTTCAACTCCTCCTGGGAGCACAGACGGTCCCGGGAGAGAGGGGGTGGGGGCTGGCAGGGTGGGTGGTTGAATCACAAACAGGAAAGGCTTGCCAGGGGTATATTTTTAATGAAAACACAATGTTACACGGGGAGCATGTGGCATTCCTGCGGGACAGAAACATTTACAAGAACGCGTACACACGTGTGTCCACACGCCAAAAAGTGGGTACTTTTCAAGGGCCCGTTGGCACCAGAAATAAAATACATCGTACAAAACAGGGGTGATATCCACAGTCATGAATCCTCAGTTTCTCCACAACAACAATAAATTAGATCACATTATATGCAGACTCAGAAACCGGATGGAGCGGGTGCCGCTTTCACGCTGACCTTGCCGCCGGACTGTGGGGGGGCCGGACTGTTGGGGGGCCCTGGGTTGACATTAACGACGACTAACCCAGGGCTGCGGAAGGGACCCTCCCCCTCGTCTGGGCAGGGCCCTCTCGGGTGTCACTACCCACCAGGCACCGGGAACAGAGCTCAGATTCCCAGGAGAACTGCCTGCAACTCGCAGCCTCTCCCGGCCGCCTCGGGCACCTTGTGGCTGCCTTGCCGGGAAGACCCGCCACCTGGGACACGCTCAGCTTTGGGGTTGAATAATGCAGGGGGCACCTGCTTCCACGCCCAGCCTCCCCTGCCTCTGCCCAGCCATCGGGTGCTGCGACAGCGTTTCCTCTTCCCCAGTGAGAAGCAGGTTGGGGGGCTGCGGCCTACCCGGGTGATGGGCCCATAGTCCTTGCTGGTAGAGGTGCAGGTCTTTCACTCCCGAGTCAGAGCAACGCAGCAGTTGTTGCTACGTGTGAACTCTGCGTGTTCAAATCTCTCCCCGAGGAGTCACCCCGCCCCCGCCCCATTGGGGAGCAAGGACTGAGGACGACCTGTGGATTTCTACTTCGGGGCTCGCTCCCTGGCAGCCCTGCCCGTGTGTGTGTGGGAAGCAGCGGGAGACGCGCAGGTGAGCAGCATCAGCGGGCGCAGCACTGCCGGGCCTCGGGCGGGAATTAACGTTAGTGGTTAATGAGGCACGTGAGCCGGCTGCCACGCAGCACCTCTGGAAGTTGTTTTAATCCCAGAGTCTCCCCGTGGGGTGCGCCTGCAGATGTTTGGGAGACCAGCAGGCTGAAAACCAAGCCAGGCTGGCGGGAGTCTGCGCACATGCACATCCCCGGCTGGAAGTGCCCCCCGAGGCAAGGCGTGTGCGGTCAAGTTCCCAGAAGGGTTCTGGCTGCAAGCCATCGAGGGGAATCGTTCTGCACGCTCGCTCCCTCGCTCGCAGCCAGCACTTCCTCCGGGGGTCCCTCTGCAAGCCTCTGCCTGCACGGGCAGGAGCGGGCGCAAGTGGGGGTGCGGGAGGAAGGAGTGGGAAGGGGAGGCAGTTTGCCATGGGGCCTTCTGTTCCTTTCAGAGACTCGAGCTCCTGGGCCTTTTTCAGGGGGAGCCGGGGGGATGCAGAGGGGACCTACGCTTCTGGCTGAGCCTGGCCGTTGAAGAGGACTGAATTATTGGCTATTCCACACTTTCAAAGACACCCCAAAAAGACACACACCGCCTCCTTCTCTCGCTGCCACCCTGCCTCTCAGATGCATGCCCTGGCCTTCCAGAATTTCCCTTTCCCACTGAAGGTAGATCCACAACCTGCTTCCTCAGGAAGCGCTGGGCCACAGCACACAACCCAGCCAGCCCCCGGGACGCACATCGAGGCCTGCTTCCGGTTGGCATCTGGCTTTCGGCCTGCATCCAGGCACGATCTACGTTCCGTGTGTCCCAAGAAACAGAGATGTGCGTGCCTCTCCTTCCAGAAACACTCCCTGAATACTTGCCTCGTACTCCATGTGGCTTCCTATGGAGACTTCCACCCACGGCCCCTGTGTCCTCCCAACAAGGGGGCACCCCGAGGACCTCCCTTCTGAACCCGTCACTGTGTGAGACCCTCACAATGGCCTTCGTCTCCCTGCCCACAGCTTGTCTTACCCTCCGAAACCCAGCGCCAGACAGAAGGAAAGTGGGGAGCTGAGGGCAAAGAGGGCACAGGGGCCTGGAGGAAGTTTAAGACCCCAGAAGCGCCTGGAAATAAGGGAGCACTGTCTGAACACCCCGTCTTAGCGTTTCAGGAATTCCTTCCCACCCACCCCTCCCCGGCCTCCTCGGAACGCTGCTTCGGAAACGCCGGGAGCCGGCTCTGTGGTTCAGGAACCGACACGCTCACGGTGCTTCCAAGAAACGCGACGTTGACAGGGGATTCCGCGCGGAACCCCTGGTCAGGGCGGGGGGAGGTGTGTTTTCTGGAAGGAAGGGGTCCTCGGGGCCCAGGAAATCCACCCGAGAAGGTGACCATGAGGAGCAGGAAAGCGACACCGGCTCCCAACGCTGTGAGCACCCACGGAAAGTACAGACCTGGCCCGGCGTCCGTGCTGGCCGGTTCTTAGCTGACATTGACCTCTTTGTCAACCTGCACTCCCGGACGAGGGGGGAGACGGTGCTGGTGCAGAAAGAAGGGTTGGAGAATGAAGCCCTGTTTGCTGGACTGCGTGATGTGGGGGTCCCGGCGCAGTGTGAATGACGAGCTGTCAAAGATGTCGCTGAGCCGCGAGGAGCTCAAACTCCCAAACTCCCACCTCCACAGGCCTGAACCCAGCGTGACCTTAGGCCAAACACCGGCGCTTTGCTGCCAAGATTCCCAACGGAGCGGAGTTTCCCAAAAACAGAAGGGAGTTTGGGGAACGCGGATGATGGTTCAAGGCAGAAGGCACAGACAGCGGACATAAGTGGTCCTTCTTAAGAGCCCTATGATGGCTTTGGGATGGGAAGAAAATGGCATCCATGTACAAGAAACCTTGTGATGCTTTCTGCCGTCTTTGAAAGACTGAGATTCTCGCTTATTTTTACCGTTCTACCTGGGGACATTGTAATAGTAACTTCAGAGCTATCTTCCTCCACCTGGAGTAGCAATGAAAGATGGTTGCTTTAAAAATGTGAGGTAAGCTGACACCGGTGTGGCTCAGTGGATAGAGCGTTGGCCTGCGAACTGAAGGGTCCCAGGTTCGATTACAATCAGGGGTATGTACTTTGGTGGCGGGCATATCTCCAGTGTGGGGTATGCAGGAGGCGGCTGATCGATGTCTCTCTCTCATCGATGTTTCTGACTTTCTATCCCTCTCCTTTCCTCTCTGTGAAAAATCAATAAACTATATTTTTAAAAAATGTGAGTTAATGGAACCCTATGTCGGTCATGCAAAGGTGAGAAACGTTTATACCCAAAGACTGCAACCAGGTAAGAGTGTCTTCTGAAATAAGCACGCGGGCTCAAAATGTCAACGTCTCTTTGCAAACACATGGTAAGAGAGAATGAGTGTCTATAAGAGACACGCCGAACAGCACGGAGAGAGAAACACCAGAGAGAAGTACGTTCAATCCGTCAAAACGATGCGGAACCAGCCTGTGCTGTGCGGAGGCCTGAGCTGTGGAGCATCGCTTTGCACCTCCGGCTTTTCCTGCCTGGGCCCTCGTCCTCGGGGAGGATTTCTGGAGCTCGCCTCTCTCACTTCCTTTTCCCTCCTTTTTCTGACGTAGTGCTTTCCCCCTTGCATCCAACATGGAGAACTACCATGTTGTTGTCCCAGCTGATCATCCTTCACTCTTTGGTCATGCTCTCCTGCGGCCTGCCTGGCATTTCGAGGCCATACAGGGAACATGTGCCCCACCCAGGAGCGACCCGTCCCCTTTGACTGGCAGGAGCCGGCTCCTCCAGGAAGCAAGGCGGGACCAACTTCCACGACGCACGCTTCCACCCATCCGCCTCCGCCCTCCCCTGTACGAGCCATGACCTCCACCACTTCCCAGGAATCGCTCACACTCCACTGTCAACCTCCCTGCACATGGTCTTTCGCAGACATCACTCAGAGGCTGTTTAACAAGGACCAAGTGACCTAATTACAAGGTTACAAGGTGGCATGCTAGCCAACCCAGCAAGGTCGAATCTCCTGCCCTCACCTCCCATCTCCTCCACAAACCATCACGTGGCAGCCTAAATTTCAACCTCTGCGCAGCCAAAACCAGTGTGGCTCAGTGGATAGAGCATCGGGCTGCGGACTGAAGGGTCCCAGGTTCGATTCCGGTCAAGGGCATGTGCCTTGGTTGCGGGCACATCCCCAGTGGGGGGCGTGCAGGAGGCAGCTAATCGATGTCTCTCTCTCATCGATGTTTCTAACTCTCTATCCCTCTCCCTTCTTCTCTGTGAAAGATCAATAAAATATATATTTCAATCTGTGCACAGAGGACTGGGTGCCACGTAGCGATTTAGTAAATGCTCGTTCAACTTTGTCCAAATTCCTTCCATCCACACCCGCAACCCCTGTCACACAGGCCACCGGTGGGTGACGACAAGGCTCTGTGGAATGAACGCAAAGGGAATATGGTCGCTGTTTAGATTCCCTCCTTTGCCCCAAATCATCACGGGGAATTCTGGCAAGATGCCAGGCATCTCTCATTTCTGTGTTTGCTCTCAAGTTCTAACTCTCAAAAAGGGCTGCCTCCCCTTACAAAATCCTGCCTAATTCTAGTGCATTTCACCCTCCATCCGGAAACTCATCGTGCGGCCAGCACTGGAAGGGACCGAGCCCTAAAATAATTTGCATTGGAAACAGGTAAGTGGCTGTGCTCCTGCAGGTCTGCGATCAGAAGACGTTTCTAGGTCTCTGCAAGGAAAGCAGCAGCTTGAATCTGGGGAAGAGGACCATAGGGGGAAGGGGATAGGGGAGCAGCTAGGGGTGGGGAGAGAAGCATCTTTCATCACTGTTGTACCCATGCTTTTCGAATATAAGTGAAATTTAATCTTCAAAATGAAAAAATAGACACACTATCTAATAGCAAAATATAAGATCAAAATACTTAAAAATAAAATGTTAGTGCGAAATAGGGCTTTGTTTTTTTACATTTAAAAAAAAAAAAAACATTTCAGACTTGCTTTTCTTGTACAAATCCTCTTATCTCGGTGATCGTGACAACTGTCCGGAGCAGCGTTGATGTGACACCGAAGGAGACAGGAGGGAATCCTTTTCCCAGAGAGGAAGTGAGGACCCGAATGGGGACCTTGGCCAGCGCGATTCCCGCCTTGAGCTGTTTCCTTCCGTGTTCCTCTTCTCGGGCGTTCAATTCCTTCTAGGAAGATTCTACGTGTAGAAATTGGATTGTATTCTAGCTATGAAACACTTCCCTAGAGAACAAAAAAAAAAAACCCTTTTCTATAGCCTTGTGTGTGAAACGCACCCCCAAAGGCCATCGAGCTAGGGAGACCTCCGATTCCCAAACCATAAAACCCAGTCTCATAGGCCCGGGACACAGCGTTCGCGGTGAACAGAGCGACAATGCTATTCTGACGCTTCCTCGTCCGTGGGTGAAAGAAACCTCACAACGCGGCGACTACAAACGCGGAAAAGAACGGGTCCTTCAAGCGCAGGCCTCCGGCCCCTTCTCGTCTTTCACCCCAGCCGTCTCCCCGAAGGACCTCGGGCCGAGAGACAGAGAAGGCTTCCTCTTAAGCCACGGAAAAGTGGGAGCGGATGGAATCTTCCCGCAGCTCCCGGTGCTTCCCGACGTGACTGTCTTCCTGCTGGCTCCGTCTCTCAATGGTGATTCTGTACTTCTTCCTGGGGAGAGGGGAAGGGAATGTGGCAATTAAACCCCGGTCAGCGGTGGCGGCCACAAAACACTGTGGTTTTTCTCTTACAAAGAATGCCCTCAGGCGGGGACATGGGGGCTGGGGCTGATACATGAGAGGGGACAGAGAATGACACCCCGGGTCAGAGGTTAAAGGAGAGTGCCCCCCGGCGCCCTGCCCTTGTTCCAGGAGGAAAACGGGTCCGCTGTCCGAAATGCCACCGAACAAGCCTGCCCCTTCTTCTTCCCCCTTTCCCCCTACCCCCCGCCCCCCCTCCCGGCGCCTGGTGGGGTCAGCCTGGTCTCCTGGGCCCCAGATAAAGATCGGGTTACGTGCTCTGCGCCGAGGGGAACAGGAACACAATTGTTCCCACAAAGAGCCCGGGGCGCCCAGAACTACATTTCCGGGCAGAACTGAAGAAATCAGGGTCTCACGGCTGAAGGACAAGCCACAAACGCAACCACCAAAGCTGACAGAGGAATGGACCGCCCCTCCTGGTGCGAAACCATATCTCAGACACAGAGAAATATCGCCATCTGACCAGCCATGAGCTTAACCACGTTGGTAACCAAGTGTGTGGGTTCTCCCAAATGACCAGGCCGTCTACTGTCTCTCTGTCCAGATCCCCTCTCCACGCACACAGGAGCGCACGGGAGGGATTCGGGTCAGAGTACAGTGGCACCTCGAGATACGAGTGCCCTAACATACAAGATTTTTGAGATACGAGCTGTCGAGTGAGCGATTTTTGCTTTGAAATACGAGCAACAGTTGAGATAGGAGTCATCGCTTGGATCGGCCGGCTGCACACGACCCACCAGTTTACCGCGGCTCGAGCGTCTCATAGTTTCCCACGCCTCAAGGTGACGGAACGAGTTAAACTCTTGTATCTCGAGGTTCCACCGTATCTGCCATCAAAGGACAGCAGCGGCTCAGCGGCCCACCGGGCACGGCAGAAGGAACCCCGTGCCTCCCCCTAGCACGCCAGCCAACTGGTCACCCGGCCAAGAGGTGGCTTTGCTCTTCTAGCCACCACGCTGCTGGGGCAGAGCAAGATACAGGCACGTCACAGATCATGCAAAGGCAGGGGACAAAGGCAGGGGACAAAGGCAATGACAGAGTGGATTTTTAAGCCCTGTGACCAGATCCTGACCTGAAAAAGTAGAAGGCCATGAGCAAACCAGCTCCCAGCAAGGCCCCCACCACAATGCCTGTGACCGCTGACTCTTCCAGGCCACCTGCTTGAGAAGGAAAAACAGAGCATCAGAGTTCAGTTCGCAGAGTCTCATCCTAATCTTTCTTTCTTTTTTTTTTTTTCTTTTTTTGGATAAGAGAACGTATTTATTTTCTCCATCACATACGGAATTTCGGCAAATATTCATCACACACTCGGCCATAAAGAAAATCTCAGTACCCGCCCATGAACAGGTGTCATTCAAACCCTGAATTCATACAATCCTAAGCTTTCGTTCATTGAAAAGCTTTCTTCTCTGGACAGTGTTTCTCAGTTTCCCTCTTGAGGAAATTTTCCTCTCTTTTTGAGGAAGATTTCTAGGGGAGCCCGCTCTTTTCCTGAGAAGCACTTAGGGGCACCCCGGGTGTCACAGGACAGCGGGAAGAACGCCGGCTCACGAAGACTCGAGGGGAACGTGGGACAGGTTTCCAGAGGCAGCCACACCGGGGTGAGTCCACAGACAGAGAGGCAACCGTACGGACCACAGGGCTGACTCACGCGCCTTACTCTCCCGGTGTGGGGGGAGGGGGGGGCAGCCAAAGCTAGAGGCTTCGGTGGAAAACTCGTGGGTTCTGTTTTCAGATGTTCTCTGGCCAAAGCCAAGTTCATGTCGCAATGTCCTGCCTCGCTCTGTGAAGACGTAACAGCAGAAACCATCCGGTTCAGTGCTGTCCTAGTTATTATCCGAAAGGCTGAAGAGCTAGCTTGTCTGTGAGGAGCTCAGGCGACAGCCTTCAGTCCATCGTCCTGTTTAATTCAGTCCTAAGAGCTGGGTAGATTCCCTCCCATTTTCCATTTGGAAAACTGAGGCTTGAAGAAACGCAGGAAACCAGTGAGTGAGAAGAGTGAGACTTCAAATCCAGAACCGATGACTCCAGAGACCACAGTGCTCCTCACTCCTGCCTCCCTACTTCCTGGCATCACCGCATCCGCACCAACACCCCCCCCCCCCAAGACTGAATGCTGTTCCCTAAACACAGGGTACACACGTCTGTTAGACACAGCGACCGAGTGGCCTAAAAGACCACTGTTAACTTAGTTCTCTCTCTCTCTTCTCTCCTCTCTCTCTCTCTCTCTCTCTCTCTCTCTCTCTCGCTTATAAAAGAAGGGGAGGGGGAGGGTCTTCTAAAGCAATGATTTCCAAAGATTCTCCTATTTACAGCTCCTTATAAGGTTGTCCTCTCGCCTGTGTATTTATGACAGACCACTCATCAATAACAGCTTTAGCCGAAACCAGTGTGGCTCAGTGGACAGAGCGTTGGCCTGCAGACTGAAGGGTCCCAGGTTCGATTCCGGTCAAGGCCATCTACCTTGGTTTCGGGCACATCTCCAATGGGAGGGGGCGGGGGGCGGGGGCTGTGCAGGAGGCGGCTGATGTATGTCTCTCTCTCATCGATGTTTCTAACTCTATCCCTCTCTCCCTTCCTCTCTGTAAAAAAATCAGTAAAATATATTTTTAAAAAATAAAATAAATAACAGCTTCAACCCTCAGCCCCCCATGTGCAATTTGCGGGGTGTACGGGACAACATGTTTGGTTCTGAGAGGGATGGGAGGGAGCGGCAAACTTTGAAAACAAGAATGGGAGTAGCTAGGTGGGAGGAGTAAGTGGGCGACCTCTGTTATGTGGGGTCTGGATTTTCCCTGAAACAGGAACCCTAATCCTCAAGGTCATTTCCTCACTCCTCTCTCCCAGCGAGTCTCGTTCTGCTTTCCGCAGGAGGGTCACAGTGAGTGCTGCACACGGAGGGAGGAGGCCTCCGCCAGTTTGGAAACAGGCGGGAGAGAAGACCGGTTTGGCTCAATGGATAGAGCTTCGGCCTGCGGATTGAAAGGTCCCGGGTTCGATTCCGGTTCAGGGCATGTACTCTGCTTGTGGGCACATCTCCAGTGGGGCGTGCAGGAGGCGGCTGATTGATGTCTCTCTCTCTCTCACCGATATTTCTGGCTTTCTATATCTCTCCCTCTCTTTAAAAAAATCAATAAAATATATTTTTAAAAATTTAAAAAAAAGAAAGAAAGAAAGACCTAGAAGCTTCTGGGGGAGGAGGGACGCCAGTCGGTGAGTTGTTTCTGGGGGTCTAACGCCCTCCGAGGAGGACCCTGAGCTTCCAGAACCTGAGCCCCGATCTCCCATCGTCCCACCCGCAGGCCTCACACGGACCCCGCCGCCGTGGGGAAGCCGCGGATTGCGCCCCTGAACTTACAGGACTTGCAGGGCGCGCTGCCGCTGTGCTCCGCCGTCCTCGTGTCCTCCAGCCGCAGCTTCAGGGGCCCCCAGGGGTACTTGACGTTGGGGCGCATCTCAAAGCGGCCTTCCTTCCCGAAGTAGTCCCCGATCACCTGTGGCGAGCCAGACACACGGGGAGCGGCTGAGCGGCCAGACACACGTGGAGCGGCTGAGCGGCCGACTCCCCTGTCTCCCAGGAGGTAGTGTGTTGTGATGTGTTGTAAGGCAGGGTTTACAGCCCCAGGCGCCTGGGGGTACGCATCCCTGAGGGGGGACGGTGGCCCCTCCTGGTTGCACAGGGAACAGGATCTGGGACGCACAGCTCACTCTCGCCCATCGAGGCCGCTGCCCCCACCCATCCCCACCGAGCAGCCCGTGGCCAGCCCTTCCAACAGCCTGCACTCCTCCAAGCTGAGACCAGGCCTGCTCAGGCGGGGATGCGTGCGTGTGGCTCGCACACAAGGCACGCACTGAAGACGACTCTATGGCAGCGGTTCTCAACCTTCCCAATGCCACAACCCTTTAAGACAGCTCCTCATGGGGTGGTGACCCCCAACCATACAATGATTTCCGTGGCTACTTCATCACTGTCATCTTGCTACTGTTATGAACTGTCATGGAAATATCTGATATGCAGGATGTATTTTCATTGTTACAAATGGAACATCATTAAAGCATAGGGATTCATCACAAAAACAATATGTAATTATATATTGTGAAATATTTATTTCTAATGACAAATAAATGGAATTTTGTCTTGAATAGTGGTGTAGCATGGGTAACAGGCTTCCTATGACAACAGTAAACGACATGGCTACACTTTGCTACACCGAGGAGCATTGTGTTGGTTCCTAAGACCATGGGAAATAGGTGTTTTCCAAGAGTCTTAGGCGACCCCTGTGAAAGGGTCGTTCAACCCCCAAAGGGGCCACGACCCCCAGGTTGAGAACCGCTGCTCTATGGAGCTCCTGACCTCGGCTCCCGGAGGCGGGATTCCATGCTCCTGCTGAGGAGCGGACCCTGTTTGCACCCTGTTTCACGGCGAACGCTTCTTTAATGAACCGCACTGGTCGCTGGGAGATCACTATTCTTTTCCCTGGGTCCCCGGCTCTCTCTCAGTTTCCCGTCCCAATGACTTTCATCGGCTCCTCAGCCCTGACCTAGAGGCCCTCCCTCCCGGTCCTTGGGGTCTGTCTCTTCTGCCACCAGCCCACTCCTCTGCCTGACTGGACTGTCGCACCTCCGCCCGGCCCTTTCGAGGGTGTGCAACCGGCTCTGCAGGCTGTGCCATGGTGTGGCAGAAGCATTCTCCACCATCACCAAAACACCACCACGGGCGTGTCCTGAGGCCCAACCACGTACCTCACACTCTCTCACCTGCATCCTCACTGCCAGACGCTGTCCGGAAACACCCTGTCTTTGGACATGTTCATGACTGTCCAGATTGTAAGCCCGCCCCCCAAAAACAACAACAACACAAATTCAGGTTGTAAGAAGGGAGGAGAGAAATACACCGTCTCTCCTCACCTTAGACTGGTTGCAAAGGGCACACCTACCTTGAACTTGTTTATCCTTGACGGCCTATACAGCTTTAAATAATGTCATTTTTTCTTAAATCTCTCTCTCTATACACACACACACACACACATACACACACACACACACAGTGGTACCTCAATATATGAGTGCCCTAACATACGAGGTTTTTGAGATACGAGCCATCGAGTGAGCGATTTTTGCTTTGAAATACGAGCAACAGTTGAGATAGGAGTCATCGCGCGGATCGGCCGGCTGCATACGACCCACCCATTTACCTCGACTCGAGCGTCTCATAGTTTCCCACGCCTCAAGGTTACGGAACAAATTAAACCTGTATCTCAAGGTACCACTGTGTGTGTGTGTGTGTGTGTGTGTGTGTGTGTGTGTGTGTATCTCCAAACGTATTGGTTATCCAAAACCTTTCTTATTTTCCTCGGTTGTCATGGCTACTCGTCCAGGCCCTCCACATCCCTCCCGCATCACAGGGCTGAGCTGTGATTGGCGGCCACTTAAAAGGAACGATTTCCTCACTGGGATAAATGGGGGACCGTTTCCCAAAGTCTCCCCTGATCCCCTCAACTGACGTGAGCCCCCCTGCTTGGGAACTCCAGCTCTGAGGCTCATTCTCACCGGGGTGGGGGGCCGCCTGGGGGCCCGCTATTCGGACACCAGGACGGACACAGCCCAGGGGGCCAGGGCTTCGCCCACTTACCTCCTGGGTGCCCGCCTCGGCGTCGGTCATGGCGATCACCGAGAAGTCCCCGTAGCGGTCCCCGTTGGTGTCGATGGACACCTGCCCGGCGATACCTAGGGGAGGACACAAAGGAGCCTCGTTGGTTCCCGAACGCACCGCGGGGCCAAGGAAAACGAGGCGCGGACGGGAGGGGTGGCTCGGGCGGCCGCAAGGAACCACATCAGACGATGCCGATGCCACCGAGCGTTTGTGTTGGCCTGGGAGAGGCATGGTGACCGCGTCGGCGTCTGCATTTCTGAATCCTTCGCATTTCTCCCTTAAAAGCGAAAAGGAAGCGGATGACCTCCTCGGAGAACTATGTGCACACGTTTTTAAAGAAGAGTCAGCAGGCTGGTCCCGGAGGTTTCTATTCCATTGGAGCAAAAGCGGGGTGCCAGGCAGGAGACGCGAAGGGAGGTGCGGCTCGTTCCTGGACTCGTCCCGGGTTTGAGTTATCGCTGGACAAGCGTCACCGGAGAAACCCCCTTCCAGGCCCAGGACGCGGCCCATGTGCTCCGCTCTGGGCCTTGTTGGGGTGCAGGTGCCCCCCAGTCCTAGGAGCTGAGAGGGAAGGAAGAGTTGGTCTTTCTCCCGCTGTCTTTTTCTTCTTTTTTTGAATATATTTTATTGATTTTGCACAGAGAGGAAGGGAGAGGGACAGAGAGCTAGAAACATTGATGAGAGAGAGACATCGATCAGCTGCCTCATGCACGCCCCCCACTGGAGATGTGCCCGCCACCCAGGTCCATGCCCTTGCCCGGAATCGAACCCGGGACCTTTCAGTCCACAGGCTGGCGCTCTATCCACTGAGCCACACCGGTCTTGGCTCTCCCGCTGTCTTCATTCGCTGTTCTGTTTCTGTTTGGGGGAGAGGGCGGGGGTCCCACTTTTATCTAGATGTAGCTGACATGCACCCCTGTTTGAGTTTCCATGTCCAGCAGGAAGCTCTGGCTGACATACATGGTGAAAGGCTCACCCCCAGTCCAGCCTCTGTTCCTCACCCACAGAGACACCAGACGGCACTTGTCGTCGGCCCAAGTGCTTCCCACATCGTGATGGCCGGACCGTGGCGATGCTGCTGCCACGGAGGAGGGGCTTGGATGCCAGCTCTCCTGTTTCCCAGCACCGTGACCTTGAGCAAGGACGTGACCCTGTGAGACTCTGTCTCCGGCGCAGGAAAGAGTCCTAATCGTGCCTCCCGGCCACGAGGCTGGTGACCAGGTGCAACAGGTAAAGGAGAGGAATTGATTGTTTTCCTTGGTTGTCATGGCTCCTCTTCCGGCCCGAAACCTGGGAGAGGACGCCTGGCAGCGCCCACGCCCCTGGAGGCGGTGCCCAGGGGCAGAGCAGTCTCTCCGAGGCCCGTGGGTGAAGCCCCGGATCTGGACATGCAGCCAGCGGGGAGGGTGGGCGTGCCTGAGGCAGACAGGCCAGCCTCGCTGCAGGTACCCAGCCGCTGGCGCTGGACGGAGGCCGAGGGGCCGTGAGGTTTTGGGGAGAGGGCCCGTGTGAATGGAGGGGCGCAGAGAGAAAGGCTGGGGCAGAGTGGCCAGCGTGTGGCGAGCCCCAGGTGCCCTCTGGGAAGACAGGATTCGCTTTGGCCAGTAATGGTAGCTGACAGCAGCTGGTCCATCCAAGCATGTATCCCTTGTTAATCGATAGTAACTGTCTATTCAGTGGTAGATACGAGTTTAATTCATTCCGTAACCTTGAGGCGTGGGAAACTATGAGACACTTGAGTCGAGGTAAACTGGTGGGTTGTGTGCAGCCGGCCAATCCTCGCGATGACTCCTATCTCAACTGTTGCTCGTATTTCAAAGCAAAAATCGCTCACTTGAGACGACTCATATCTCAAAAAACTTGTATGTTAGGGCACTCGTATCTCGAGGTGCCACTGTACCATCTAGAATAATCAGCTGTCCAAACGTAAAGACAATGGAAAATACTTTTTCCTTCACTAATGGAGTGCACGTATCCGCTCCAGGCTCAGCCACGAAGGCTATTTATTTCCCTTCGTTTCCAGCGGTGGCAGAGAGTTCGGTGCGACTCCTGATTGGCGTCTCCATTGATCTGGTTCTCTCCGGAAGTGAGTTGAACGTCTGGGAAAAGGGATCCCAGGGGAAAGTTCCATCCTCGCGTGTGGTTTGGAGAGGACAAGTGTTTGGGTTTGCTGTCCTCGGGCTGTGGTTTGCAGGCCTGGCCGGTTTTTCCAGACTTCGGTCTGCTTGGCCAGAAGCAGAATGGAGTTACCACTCACCGGGATGTTTTGTCTCCTTAACATAGACCGGTTACAAAGGGCGCACCTCCCGCGGCCTCGTTTATCCTTCACAGCCTATGCCACTTGAAGTAACACCATTTTCCCTTAAATCTCTCTCTAGCTATATATTTACCTCCACACGGACTGGGGACCCCACACCTTCCTGCATTCCCTCCGGAGGGGTGTGCGTGAGGGTGTTCTCCCAGCGTCTCTGCAGAGGGTTCTATGAGACAAGGTGCCTCTGGAAACCCAACACCTCGTGGCGCTTGGCGTTATTACTCTCCTGCCAAGAAGGGAGGTGAGAACCCTCCACGCGGCCCATTAGCAAGTGAGACTGCACCTGGGAGTCCGGGGTGCGAGGGGGGGGCCGTGACGCTGGGGCAGAGGCAGAATTTTCCCGTCTGAGGCCTGAGACAGCCCACCCTCCGCGCCAGGGGCCTGCGGGGAGCTCAGGGCTGAGCCGCAGGCCTATTTACCTTGTCGCCCTGACCCCTCACACAGAGAGCAATTTAGCTGCCTCCCCGGCCACGGTCGAGAGCTGGTCATCGTCTTCTCGGTCATAAAATCTAAATTTGTCCAATAACATCCAGAGTACTTTTCCCTTAAGGACTTAATGGTCCCCCGCGGCGACCAGGGAGAGGGAAATGGGCTTTAAATTTAGAAACGCTCGCGTCTTTCCGGGAGGTCTTCTGGGGGCTGCCCGCGGCTGGGTGGCCATTGAGCCAAGAGCATGGAAACTTACTCTTGGCTCCATTGTCTTTGCGTTTGGACAAGGGAGGCCCTGCATGAAAGCTAAACTCTACGGCTAATTATTCTAGAACTCATTTCCTATTGCCTGTGTAGACCTGGCCCTAGAATGGGAGATCAAGACGACCTAGGGGGAAATTTGGTGCGTGCCCTCTCAACAAAACTGAATTCCGGCCACTGCGGGCACCTGCCCTGCCCTCCCCAGCCGCCCTCAGAAGACCAAGAACAAACGACCACACCACACAGGGAGGAACAGCTAAGACCGGGATGTGGCCTGCCGAGGCTGTGTCCACACACTCGCACACACACACACATGCACACATACACACACACACCAGTCGCTCAGTGTGTGAGGCACAACTTCTGGAAAATTTGGCTCTGTCCTGACATGCCCCCGGAATTCATTCTCCTCCTCGATCCCAGCTCCCCGCGAGGGCAGTCTAAGGTTGAGCAAGACGGTCCCGGAGGCCTGTCTGCTCACGTCCGACCCTCCGCCAGAAGTTCATCAGCTGTCGCTCCAGTTTTGAGTGAGAGGTGGCATCCACGAAAACCACCACGGAGCCGTGACATCTACCACTTGTCGCCGGAGCTAAGGCCAAGACAATTGGAGATGGACCATGGCCCCTTGGTCCTGCCCTGCCCACCCCTTCTCATAACTGAGAACAGGACAAGACAGTGGACTGGATGAGTCCATTGCCGGGGGTAGGGGTGGGGGGAGCGGGGAGGGAAATGTGTGCTTCAAATCTAGACTTGGAAGTCCTTGTTCCCATCATTGAAAATGTCCTTTGTTAGATTGCAAATAAACACGGGCCTAGCCCCAGTGCACGGAAGGATTCAGAGGAAGAGCTGGCATGATGCAAGGCTGAAAGGACTCAGCAGTCATCATGAGTCCCACCCCCACGGTCAGGTGAAGGAGCAGTCCAAGGCATTGGGCTGGAGTCCATGACCAGGATGCGGGTCTCCTGGGCCAGCGATCCGCACTGTGTGTTAGTGGTTCTCACGTGATGCCCATTAGCGTGGAGAGTTTCTTTCCCGCCCAGCCCCCACAGGACCCTCGTCAAGACTCAAGGCAGGTCAGATTCTTCAGAGCCCTCTGGCGGCTTTCCATCTCACGCAGGCTGGAACCCAAAGCCCTCAGTGCAGCTTCTGGGTCTGCAGGATCTACCCACCCGCCCCCACCACCACCTCTCTGACCTTAGCTCCTGTTACCCTGCCTCTCACGTGCTCTGTTCCGGCCTCCCTGCCTGTCCCAGGGGCACTCAAGGTCTCCGCACTGGCTGCTCCCTCTGGAATGTTCTCTCACCAACGTCATTTCTTTCCTTTCCTTCAGGTCTCTGCTCAACTGCCACTTGCCCGAGGGACCTTCCCTGATCACTCTGTTTATTTTTTTTAATATATATTTTTAAATATATCTTATTGATTTTTTACAGAGAGGAAGGGAGAGAGATAGAAAGTCAGAAACATCGATGAGAGAGAGACATCGATCAGCTGCCTCCTGCAAGCCCCACAGTGGAGATGTGCCTGCAAGCAAGGCACATGCCCGCCCCCCCCCCGACCAGAATCGAACCTGGGACCTTTCAGTGCGCAGTCCGACGCTCTATCCACTGAGCCAAACCGGTCTCGGCAGATCACTCTATTTAAATTAACAGTCCCACACGCCACGTTCGAGCTCTTGATCCTGCTTTAGTTTCTAGCCCCTGAAATGGTGTATCTATTTGCTGATCATCAGTTAACCCCATTCCCCTGGAAGCTCATATTGTTGCAGGGAATAACATCTTTATTCATTGCTAAATCCTCAGCACCTTGAATAGTGCCTGGCACATAGTAGGTGCTCAGGAATATTTGATGAATGAACGAGTGAGTGACTCTGAAGTGGATAACTGCAGGGCTCGTGTTGAGTCTCATGTTCATTTTCTTGGAGTGCTGGTGAGGCCAGAGGAAGCCAGCACTCTGTGCACTGTTGGCAAGAATGCCGGCTAGCAGACCTTTCCAGAAGACATTTGCCAACATCTCATGACTAGGGGCCCAGTGCACCAATTTGTGCATCTTGAAAGGAACTGTGGGCCATGAGGCTGTGGTGGGCTTAGGGATGGGTCTGGCCTATCATCTGTGTCCCTGCCTGGCCGCTCCTACCACGGTCCCCCACTCCTGCAGCCACCACTCCCACTCACTGACAGTGTGGAGTGTTTCTAACTCTCTCTCCCTCTCCCTTCCTCTCTGTAAAAAATCAATAATATATATATATATATATATATATATATATATATATATATATATATATATATTTAAAAGGGGAGAAAAAGCCACAGCTAATATTCCTCATTTTAAAACTAAAACGGGCCGAGACCGGTGTGGCTCAGTGGATAGAGCGTCGGCTTGCGAAATGAAAGGCCACAGATTCGATTCCGGTCAAGGGCATGTACCTTGCTTGCAGGCACATCTCCTCTGTGGGGCCTGCACAGGAGGCGGCTGATCGATGTCTCTCTCTCATCGATGTTTCTGACTTTCTATCTCTCTCCCTTCCTCTCTGTAAAAAAATCAATAAAATATATTTTTTAAAAAAAACACTAAGACGGAAGTGAGGGCTCCCTAGACCTGCTCATCGTCTCGAACCACTCAGGTTGGAACAGAGAAACGAGTAACTGGGGTCTTCCCTTGTACAACTGACTCCAAGACTCTTCACCAGCGGACGGCTCGCTGTGAGGGAGGCTGGCGATGAGCTGATTTTAAGAAACACAGAATCGTGGCCCAACCATCAGAAGGGGAGGAGCCACTTCCCGTTTCGGTGGGACTCTTTCACAGCCCTTGCACGTGTTTTCCTCATTGCATTCCCTCCGCAAGCCGGTGCACCAGCTCCATGTCCACTCCCTGTCCTTACTGCGCAGCTGAGGAAAGCAAGGCCCCCCCACCGCTGTCAGAGCAAAACAGCACCGCAAAGCAGCCGCTCCGCGAGCCCAGAGCGCAGGCAGAGCTCACCTTCGAAGGTCCTGTTCCAGGTGTGCTGGATGATCCGCCCGCCGTCCTTCTTGCTGTAGCCGGCGCGCAGCACCTCGTGCAAGGCCAGCGCGTAGAGCAGGATGGCGTCGTGGAAGCCTTCCACAAACATGTTCACCTGCAGAGGAGAGCCAGGGGGTGAGACCGAACACCGAACGCCTCCGGCTGAGGAGTACCATCAGCGCGTCAACACGATGAAACACGTAACACGGGGCAGGCGTGGCAGCGGCGTGGCCGCGGAGAACGGAGGCACGAGGTCCCTGGCACTGGCTCAGGGAGGAAACCCTCCCCGCGTCCGGGAACGTGGAGAGCAGACAGGCTGGCACAGCATTTGGAACACCTGTGCCTGCTGGCGAGGTGACGTATCCCAGGTGCCTCAGCCTTTGCCCACGGCTCCTTTGGCGCAGGCGCCCTCCTTCCCCACCTGGCTCCCTGCCTCCACCAACCTGAGTCCCACCTCCCCATGGAGGTTTTCTCCACCTTCCACAGCCCCCCGGGTCTCTCCAGGCTCTGAATCTGAACGTAACTAAAAGAACGGGAGGGCCGAAACCAGCGTGGCTCAGTGGAGAGAGCATCAGCCTGTGGACTGAAAGGTCCCAGGTTCGATTCCGGTCAAGGGCATGTATCCTGGTTGCGGGCACATCCCCAGTGGGAGGGCGTGCAGGAGGAGGCTGATCGATGTTTCTCTCTCATCGATGTTTCTAACTCTCTATCCCTCTCGCTTCCTCTCTGTGAAAAAGCAATAAAATATATTTTTTAAAACATTTTTTTTTTTAATAAAAGAATGGTAGGGTCCACTCTGACATCATCAAATACCACTGAATGCCTACTGCAGCTGTTCTTAACCTGTGGGTCGCGACCCCTTTGGGGGTCGAAGGACCCTTTCACAGGGGTCACCTAAGATCATCGTAAAATGCAGATATTGACATCACGATGCATCACAGTAGCAACATTTCATGGTTGGGGGTCACCACCTCATGAGGAACTGTATGCCAGGGTCTCGGCCTTAGGAAGGTGGAGAACCACTGGCTTAGACGCTCAGGATGCAAGGAGGAGCGGCTGCGTCTTCCCGCCTGCCGCCACTATGTCCTCTCTGCTAGCAGCAGCGACATCCTCCTTTCTCCGCCTGGTCTGTGTGCTGAGTCCTGTCAGCGGATCTCCGAACGCCCCGCTCCCCTCCCGGCCGCGCTCCGAGGACGGGAAGGAAACAGGCCGGGCCCGGTGCGGTAGCCCTGGCCCCGGGGGAACTCAGAGCTGCTGTGAACTGGGAAACTCGCTGAAACCCCTGGGAGCCTTAATCCCTCCTAGAAGCAGCGTGGGTACGCTCTCATACCACTTTAAGCCCACTGTCGCATTCAGTAAACACAAAGCGAGCCAACACCATCCCGGAACACGGAGCGGCTTACAAACACGGCACGAAAGTACGAAGAAAAGCCGAGGCTCGTTCAGGAGAAGCATCGGGGCGGGGAGACCACGCAGCAGAGCGCACTGCGCAGCCCAGGGACGGAGGATCGCGGCGAGGCCTTTGAGGCCGCTTCCTGCCCACCCCCCGCACCCCGGTTCAAACACGAAAACATCCACAGAGCACACAGTTCAACATGCAGGTCAACTGGCTTCTTCCCACCCACAGGACTGGTCAAGTCCTGTGTGTCCCAGAAGCAAGGATTTGAGACTGGACCAAGCCTACTGCCGAGAGGCGGGTCGGAATCATTGCAGGGAGCCCCGCGAGAGGTCTCGGTCTCCCCATCTGGGAAATGAGGGAGAGAGTAATACCTATCTGAGAGGGTGCCTTCTGTTTAGACCAGTGGTTCTCAACCTGTGGGTCGAGACTCCTTTGGGGGTCAAACGACATTTTCACAGGGGCCACCTAAGACCATCGGAAACCACAGGTATTTTCATTATAACTCGTAACAACAGCAAAACTATAGTTATGAAGTCTGGTTGGGGGTCACCACCCCATGAGGAGCTGTATTAAAGTATCGCGGCATAAGAAAGGTTGAGAACCACTGGTTTAGACAAACCAATGGATGTCAAAGAGTCAGCATTCCCTGTTAGTGTTTGTCTATTGTCTATAGACGGAGAATTATAAAGCGAGGGATCCTGGTTAGCTTCTGGTTTCCAGGAGCGGTATCCGTCAACTTACCGGCTCAACGTATCTCACTGACCCGCTTCATACTTAATGGAAACGAAGACTCTTCATACTTAACGGGAACGAAGACTCTTCGTTCATGCTTTGACACCCCAACTAGCTCTCTTCCTTCCTCTATGTCTGGTCCTTAGTTCTGTCCAAGTAGGATGGGTGCAGGCCAAGCTGGTCCAGTGCACCGGCCCTCCGGGGTGGGGGAGGATGGGAGAGAGCTGGCTCACAGGAGAGGGCTGAGTCAGCTGCTGGACCCAGACTCTCATCCCAGCCCTGACGCACTATGTCACCTCTCACTACGTCACCCCTCTGCGCGTCGGCCTCCTCATGGGCTTAAAACGGGGGGTTAGCGCCGATGCATCTCACCGAGCTCTTCTGGGGAGTCAACGCGTGAGCGCGCGTCAGACCTCTCAGACAATTCCCGGGGCCACGACAGCCACGGGTAGACAGCGGCTCTCGCTCTGCGGCGTCACCCCGAAGTCTCGGGGCTGTTGTTTTCGTAGGCGGAGCGGAATGCGCAGAAACAACATCTCCCGGTCGGAGATGGTTTTCTGCTGACTCGGCCGTGCTAATTAGATTTTCCGAAGGAACATGAAATTTGCACTTAGCCCGTGAAGTCACTGTGGCTTGAGAAAGTACGCAGGCTGATGAGTTAATGCGTTTTAATACGCGAACTCTGGCTGGGTAGCTTCGTTCTCAGGCCACTCAACATGGTTCTTCAAAAGCTCTCTCCCCGCTTTGATAATTAGGGGCACGCCAGCCCGCTACAGAGGGGAGCCGCGGCGTCACAGGATACGGAAGATGCGGGCGCTCAGAGAAGCGCCGGGCGGATCCTCTCCTTCCTTTGAAGACCAAAGAGCATCGTTGCTCACCCTCAGCCATGCCGCACGCTGTACCCGAGGGTTCCCTTCACACTCCTTGTTCCGGGGAGACTCGGACCAGCCTGCTTCCACTGGGAAGTGCCCCGCCACTCTTCCTCCTCCTCCTGACGCCTCCCCAAAATCCTAACCCAAGGCCATCCTAACACCTACTACTGTTGGCCACCTTAGCATTGGCCGTGTCCCCAGCACCACCCTCCCTGACTCTTCCCCTTCCTTCCTTCTTTCTTTTTTTTTTAAATAGATCTTTATTGATTTCAGAGAGGAAGGGAGAGAGAGATAGAAATATCAATAATGAGAGAGAGTCATTGAACGGCTGCCTTCTGCACGCCCCACACTGGGGATGAAGCCTGCAACCCGGGCAGGTGACCTGCCTGGGAATCGAACCGTGACCTCCTGGTTCACAGGTCAACCCTCAACCAGGCTGGCTGGGCCTCCTTCTTCTTGATACACCCTCTGTGCTGCCCCCTCTGCAGCCCAGGATGAAAAGAACCATCATCGAGCTGAGAAACAGGAACCCGGATTAACTTTCCTTCCAGGTTTAAAGGTAGGAGAGAACAGACTGGCTCTCACCCCATGTCCAGGTCTGAAAACCGGCTCTATCCTGATTTACAGATGGACTGAAAGCTGCACTTCCTTTCTTCCAAAGCAGCTGAGTGCCTCCCCCTCCTGCCAAAGCCAGCGGGAGAGCCGCTGGCCCCCACAGAGGCTCCCTGGCACCCCGACCTGCTGCGGAGGAGGCTCATAACACCTACCTCACAGGCCCTCGCGCCAGAGGCAAAACCCCAGAGACCTTCTTTTCTCCGGGAGAACTTTCTCGCTTCCACACGTGTCTTTAAGTGGGAGGGAAGCCCATTAGCACATGATAGACACTGCAAGCGAGAAGTGCAAATTTCTTTAAAAAAACAAGGGAGGAAAGAGCCCCGAGGATGCAGTTGCCTTTGGCACCCTGTCCCCTGGGCCTGCAGGCTGCAAGGAAGTAGGTCGTCTGGTCGACCCCACCCCGCCTGTCAGAACAGCACCTGGGCCTCAGCGTCCTGACGGACAGGCTGCACAGACCCTCCCGTGTTTAGCCTCATTTCAGCCCGAAGGCTCCTCCGGCCTGTCATCGGCCGTAAGTCTTCATCAAAGTCCTAAACGCCGTCAGTCATCCCTGCGAGATGCGAACACACAGAGAGAACAATGCGGTTCAGGAGCCCCGGGGACTCTCAGTCTCCACCAAACAGTGTCACGGCTCCATCGGGACACAGTGCCACAGCGCCATGCGGACACGTAGAGCGAGTCTGCACAGGGCGGCCGGGAAGCGGACCACCGTGGGGGACTAAGCCCCAGGGCGGGCCCTGCTGTGCTGTGCGTCATCCCGACAAGACGGAAGTCACGTCCCAGCTCCCGCACATCCTGGGAGCACTGCCAGGACGGAGCGGCCGCTGGCACTGACGCTCCCGTCCTTTCCTCCCAGTTCTCTTATTTCCCCGCTGGGGCTGGCCGGCAGCAGGTGTGCCAAACGGAAGAAGGTCATCTTTGCCTCTGGCCTGTCTCTCTGATGGCACTTCTCAGCCACGTCTATTGATTCGTGTGTGTGTGTGTGTGTGTGTGTTTCGTCTCTCCTGGGGAAAGCCAAATAGAAACGCTGCTATTTTTTATTTTATTTTCAGCTGAGCATCAAGAGTGACCACATCCATGACTCGGCTCCCATCTGTGCCAGGAGTGGCATCTTTCTCACTTCTCTTTGGGGAGGCAGATTCGTAGAGGAAGTCCTCCGTGTTTGTGTGCCGAACAAGGAAGCCAGGATGCTGCCTGTCTCGGCTGTTCTGCCGGTGAGAGTGAAGAACGTGGCGGCCATCCGCCTCCCCGGTGGTCCGGGCATCTGAGACAGGGTCCCGGCAGAAAGCCCCCAAAGCTCAGGGCACGGCGAGGCTGCCCGGAGATCGTGCCTGTGGGATTCCACGAACTCCTGCTCTCACACGGTGGCTCTGTCTTCCTTCCCATAAGCCAGTGGTTCCCAATGCAAATAAGGAACGTGGAGAGTTGGGCGGCATATCTCAAGTCTTTTGTCTTTTTGAAAAGATATTGGTATGGATTTCAGAGAGGAAGGAAGAGTGAGAGAGTGATAGGAACATCAGTGGTGAGAGGGACTCATTGACTGGCTGCCTCCTGCATGGCCCCCCACTGGGGATTGAGCCCACAACTGGGACCTGTGCCCTGACCAGGAATTGAACCCAGGTTCATAGGTCAATGCTCAACCATGAAGCCATGCCAGCTGGGCTCAAGTCCTTTGAAAAGATATGACCCAGCTGAAACCATTTTGGTTCAGTGGGTAGAGTGTCAGTCTGCGGAGTGAAAGGTCCCAAGTTCGATTCCGGTCAAGGGCGTTACCTTGATTGCGGGCATATCCCCAGTAGGGGGTGTGCAGGAGGCTGCTGATCGATGTGTCTCTCTCATCGATGTTTCTAACTCTCTGTCCCTCTCTGTAAAAAAATCAATAAAATATGTTTTAAAAAATGAAGAGATATGACCCTTACCCTTCCATCCCACTGAAGAGAGGATGGGGGGAGGGAAATTTTGATGGCAGGAAGGTCAGAGGGAAAATGGATTCAAGACCCGTCTTTCCCATCACAGCAGGAACAATGGCAGCTGCATATTGTCTAATTCGCAGTTTGACCTGAAAATGGACCTTGACCTCCCTCCCAGGCCCCTGGAGATGGTGGCCAGCGGAAGAACCGGAGCTGGGGATGTGGCAGGTAGGCAAAACGTTAAAGAACATTATTTATTTGATGAACACTGCACACGATCTCCGTGCAATCAACACATGGATACTATCCATTTTCATGCAACTTCCTTCTGAATCATAAAATTAAAAATCTACGATTTAAAGTCAGAGCAGGGACTCCATAAATTACGTGGACCAGAAAGGCGGTCCTTCCTCTTCCTGACAGACACTTCACGTGGGCTCTTCTACACAGGGGCTGCCTCACAGAATTCTCCTGGGCCACTTCTCGCCGTGAAGAGAGTGCAATCAGAAATCTTCACCTTTCGCCCTGACTGGTGTGGCTCAGTGGATAGGGTGTCGGTCTGAGTGCATGCCTCTGACAAAACTAACAGAGTACATGCCCATTGAGTATGTGCCTCTGACAAAACTAACAGAGTACATGCCCATTGAGTATATGCCCCCAATGACAAAACTAACAGAGTACATGCCCATTGAGTATATATGCTCCCAATGACAAAACTAACAGAGTACATGCCCATTGAGTATGTGCCTCTGACAAAACTAACAGAGTACATGCCCATTGAGTATATGCCCCTGACAACACTAACAGAGTACATGCCCATTGAGTATATGCCTCTGACAAAACTAACAGTACATGCCCATTGAGTATATGCCCCTGACAAAACTAACAGAGTACATGCCCACTTTGTATATGCCTCTGACAAAACTAACAGAGTGCATGCCCATTGAGTATATGCCCCTGTGACAAAACTAACAGAGTATGTGCCCATTGAGTACATGCCTCTGACAAAACTAACAGAGTGCATGCCCATTGAGTATATGCTCCCAATGACAAAACTAACAGAGTATGTGCCCATTGAGTATATGCCCCTGACAAAACTAACAAAGTATGTGCCCATTGAGTATATGCCCCTGACAAAACTAACAGAGTATGTGCCCATTGAGTATATGCCCCTGACAAAACTAACAGCATACATGCCCATTGAGTATATGCTCCCAATGACAAAACTAACAGCATACATGCCCATTGAGTATATGCCCCCAATGACAAAACTAACAGAGTACACGCCCATTGAGTATATGCCCCCAATGACAAAACTAACAGCGTACATGCCCATTGAGTATATATGCCTCTGACAAAACTAACAGAGTATGTACCCATTGAGTATATGCTCCCAATGACAAAACTAACAGAGTACATGCCCATTGCAATGGCACCACGCCCTTTCTTCCACACTCCTTTGTTCTTGAGTGGGTTCCAGGAAGTTGAGGTTTCCAAACAAATCAGTTCTGGGGCGACCGCTAAGGGAAAGACTTCCGATCACGCAGGCACAGGGTCGACACCAAGGCGCCCGGAGAAGCAGCAGCTGGACGGCTGCGGAAGCTGGGAGCACCGGACGGCCCCCTCTGCACAGAGGAGTGTGGAGCTTGCCTGCCACTGGGTTCGAGGGCCGTGGGAATAGCTCAGGCTTCCCAGTGAGACTCTGTATGGGCGACACCTTAGAAGTAAGGACTTTGTCCAAAGACTAAGACTAAAACAAGCCAAAACAGGACCACTTCCTTCTTAAAAACAAAAAACACACTTCCCAAAATTCAAAGTGGTTAATCAGTCAAACTGCCTGCTGGCACAGAATTTCCTCTTCAGAGCAACAGAACTAAATACAACCTCTAGCCGAGACGGGTTTGGCTCAATGGATAGAGCGTTGGCTTGTGGACTGAGAGGTCCCGGGTTCGATTCCGGTTGGGGGCACATCTCCACTGTGGGGCGTGCAGGAAGGCGGCTGATCAATGTCTCTCTCTCATCGATGTTTCTGACTTTCTATCTCTCTCCTTTCCTCTCTGTAAAAAATCAATAAAATATATTTTTAAAAAAATAAAAAATAAATACAACCTCTATAAAATATCATCCACAATGAACATTGCTGGTGGGAATATAAAGCAACACTACTTTAGCAGTTTCTTACAAAACACACACCTGTGCTATGACCCACAACTCCACTCCTAGGTGTTCATGCAAAACAATAAAAATGGAAATATATGTCCACTCTAAGACTTCTACCAGAATGCGTATTGCAACAATAGTCCCAAACTGGGGAGGAAGAAGTCCATCCATACAAAATAAGTAAGCAACTTATACTTACAGTTATACAATCAAATATTACTCAGCGACTTAAACAGAGAGGAGAATGAGTATTAATACATGCAACACCATGCAAAATCACAAAAGCAGTGCATGGCGTGAAAGAAGCCAGACACAACACTGCATGATTCCACTCAAGAATGAATTCCAGAATGAGTAAAACAAATACGATAACAGTAATAAGGAGCGGTTACATCAAAAACAATAAAATACTTAGGAGCAAATTTAACAAAAGATCTGTACACTGAATACGCTAAGACATTAATGAGAGAAATTGAAGACACAATTAAATAGAAAAATATCCCGTATTCTTGGCTGAGGAGAATTAATATTGTTAAGATACTAATACTCCCTCAAACAATCCACAGGTTCAATGCAATTCCTATAAAAATTCCAGAGGTCTTATTCACACAGAGAAAACAAGAAAAAATATATAAAATTTGTATGGAACCACAAAAGACCCTGAATAGCCAAAACAATACTGAGAAAGAAAAACAAAGTTGAAGGCATCCACTTCCTGATTTCAAACTAGATGACAAAGCTCTCGTCATCAAAACAGTACGATGCTTGCAGAGAAACAGGTAAGTAGACCAATAGAACAGAATCAAGAGGCCAGAAATAAACCCACACAGAAATGGTCACCTAATTTTTTACAAGGAAACCAAAAACACACCATGGAGAAAGGACAGTCTCTTTGAATACATGGTACTGGGGAAACCGGGCAGCCACATGCCAAAGAATGAAATTGCACACCTATCTTACACCACTCCCAAAATTAACTCAGAATGGATTACACACTCAGAGAAACGCCAGACCTGAAACCACAAGACTATTGGAGGGAAGAAACGGGAAAGGTCCTTGCTATTGCTCATAGCAGTGGATTTTTTGGAAATGGCACCCATAACATAAGCAATGAAAGTAAAATTAACCAGTGAGACTACATCAAACTCAAAAGCATCTGCACAGCAAGGAACCCACCAACAAAATGAAAAGCCACCTATGGGATGGGAGGAATATTTGCAAACCTTATACCTGATAAGGGGCTTAATATCTAAAATACACAAGGAACTCATGCAACTTCATAGCAAAGGTAAAAACAATCTGATCAACAAAATGAGCAAAGGACCTGAATAGGCATTTTATTTTTTCCAAAAAGGACGTACGGGTGGTCAACAGATGCATGAAAAGGTGTTCAACATCACTAATCATCAGCGAAATGTAAGTCAAAATCACAATGAGATATCAATGCACACCTCTGAGAATGGCTATTATTATTGTTTAAAAAAAGAGGTGACAAGTATCAGTGAAAATGTGGAGAAAAAGGAAAACTGGTGCCCTGTTGGTGGGAGTGTAAATTGGTGCAGCTATTTTGAAGACAGTATGACACGTCCTCCAAACATTAAAAATAGAACCACCATCTGATCCAGCCATCCCACATCCGGGGATCTATCTGAAGAAAATGAAATCAGTATCTCAAAGATATGCCTGCACCCGATGTTCACTGCAGCATTACTCCCGTGAGTCAAGACACATAATCTTTATTTTAGTAAAATAATAAAGAGCCTCACCTATTCGATACACACTACCATGTGTACGGAGGAAATGGGGGTGCCTGAGGTTTGCTTCAGCATTATCAGGGAGCGGGGTGATGGTGGTGAAAAGAGAGAAGATCAGACTCAGCTGAAAATGGTTGAAGCTGAGCGATCGAGACGTGGCGTTACACTACACGGCACTCACTATTTTTGTATATTTTTAAAATTCCCATAATAAAAAGTTTCCTTTACTAATCAATTCCCTACGTAAATAAGCCAAACCCGGGAAACTGTGGAAACCTTTCCACCGCTGGTGCTATTGGAACATATGAAAATACATACGGTCAACATTCATGTTTTGTCCTGTTTTGTGTCTTCCACCATTTAACCAATTTTTTTTTCATTTTAAACCAATAATTATTCTTTAAAAAAAAAGACTTTTTAGGAAAAGTCATTAAAAGATAACAACCTCAGCCGAAACCGGTTTGGCACAGTGGATAGAGCCGCGGCCTGGGGAATGAAAGGTCCCAGGTTCTATTGCGGTCAAGGGCATGTACCCTGGTTGCAGGCACATCCCCAGTCGGGGGCATGCAAGAGGCAGCTGATGGATGTCTCTCATCCATGTTTCTAACTCTCTATCCCTCTCCCTCTCTGTAAAAAGTCAATAAAATATATTTTAAAAAAAACAAAAAGATATCAACTTCCAAGAATAAGGCAGCACACCAAGCGGTCCCCTCGATCTTCATCCCAGTTGGGAGCCATGGTGATGAGCCGATGTAAATAAATCATCCCAGCACTCAGGCGAGCCAGCGTGCGGAAACTATGCAAGCAGTGAGTTTCACGTGCTCCCTAACTGCCGGGAAAGCAGGCATTCCTTTCATTATCCTGAGAGCACCCCCCAGCTCTCCAGCCTGAGAATTCAGTTACGTCTTCCAATCTCCAGCAAAGCCCCCCAGTCTTCACAGGCTGGATCATGCCACATCATCAGCATTTTGAAGCGATGGATGTTTCCATCTATTTCTTTTTTTTTAATACATTTTATTGACTTTTTACTGAGAGGGAGAGGGATAGAGAGCTAGAAACATCGATGAGAGAGAGACATCGATCAGCCGCCTCCTGCACGCCCCTTACTGGGGATGTGCCCACAACCAAGGTCCATGCCCTTGACCGGAATCGAACCTGGGACCTTTCAGTCCGCAGGCCGACACTCTAGCCACTGAGCCAAACCGGTTTCGGCTGTTTCCGTCTATTTCATAAGAAAACTGTTCCATCCCCTTGGGCAATGAAAAGGAACGACATTTCTTTTCTTTTCTTTTTTTAATATTTAGGGCTAACATACTCCACGAATGCGAGGAGACTGGTTTCTCTTAAGAACCTGACCAACGCCACGCAGAGTGTTCTAGAAGCAAAGGAAGCAGGACTCCCGTGGAGTCAGTCCCAATATTTCAAATGTCGAATGACCCTGCGCCTAATAAACACACCTGCCACCACACCAGAGCGACCCCTGGGCGCAGATCTTAGGGAGGTGCGTTCTTCTAACCTCACGGGCGTTTCGTAACAGCCCCAAGGAGGGCAGAAACCCAAAAAGTTACAACTGGAAGGGAATTGGGGCTCCTTCAGGCCAGCCAGCGTAGTGTGTAAGAGGGAGAGAAGACGGAGCTGCAAGCGGACCCCAAATCTCTGTCTCCCAGCCAGCACCCGCGCCCGCAGCCATAACGTGTTTATCAAGCCAGCGACTCCCAAAAGGCCAAACTCCCCCGGGGCCAGGGAACCAGGATGAACAGCCTCCAGTTTCAAGACTGAATTTGGCTTCTCGGCAGGCATCGGTGGCCAAGCTGGTCTCCACACACAGGAGGGAAGAACGAAGGAGGAGGAAGTCTGTCCTAGCAGACACAGTGTTAACTGACCGTCAGGGAAAGAGGAGCAAAGGAAAGAAAAGATGGTATTGGATACCAGATTGGTCAAGTCAGCTCCAGGGTTGTTGTGTTTTTATTTTGTGTGTGTGTGTGTGTGTGTGTGTGTGTGTGTGTGTGTGTTTCATTGTACAGTGACATAAAATCGGAGAGGGGCAGAGAGAGGACGGGTTAATCTCCTGGAGCCTACTGCTCATAATGTCATTATTGAAGGACCTGCTATATTTTTTAAGAGCTGAAATATGGAAAAATCCAAGTCTGAGACTCTGTTCTCAGGAGCTAAGACGCCAAAAATCCTGTCAAATATCAGTGTCATCAAAAATCCTGCCAAATATCACTGTCATCAGAAATCCTGTCAAATGTCACTGTCATCAGAAATCCTGTCAAATGTCACTGTCGTCTCCGGCACCGGCCCTCCCTCACCCCCGGGGCACAGAGAATGCATTAAGGAGGCTGGCAGTCAGCCCACATTCCTCCTCTCCACCCACACGATGGCATTCCTACGGGGCCAGGTCGATGTCCCCGTGCGTTCGTGTCCCTGTCCATGCCTTCCGCACCATCGCCTCCAGTTCCCTGACCACCACTGTTTGATCCCCTTCCTCTCCGCTCAGCTTCATCGGCTCGCTCTCTCCCACACACACCCCCCATTAGCGGCCGCCAGCCTCTCAGACCACACACACCACCGGTGGGCCGAGCACCACTGCCCCAGCCCAGCGGTCGGCAAACTCACTCGTCCACAGAGCCAGCTATCAACAGCAGTGCCACGATGGAAATCTCCTTGGAGAGCCACATTTCTTAACCTTCAACTTCTTCCAACGCCACTTCCTCAAAACAGACTCGCCCAGGCCGTGGTATTTTGTGGAAGAGCCACACTCAAGGGGCCTCAGAGCCGCCTGTGGCTCGCAAGCCGCAGTTTGCCGACCACGGGGCCCTAGCCCATACCTTCACCTGAAAACTTGTTCACAGGGGAGGCTGATTCCGTCGGTGTGAGGGAGGGAGCACCAAGGTCCCTCGGGTCCACCCTGAGTAACAAGACCCTTGACCTTATCAGCACTGAGGCTGCTCTCCGGTCACAACCTTGAAAACGGTTTGACGTGCTGAAACCGGGGTGGCTCAGTGGATAGAGCGTCGGCCTGCGGACTGAAGGGTCCCAGGTTCGATTCCAATCAAGGGCATGTACCTTGGTTGCGGGCACATCCCCAGTGGGAGGCGTGCAAGAGGCGGCTGATGGATGCCTCTCTCATCGATGTTTCTAACTATCCCTCTCCCTCTCTGTAAAAAAACAATAAAATATATTTTTTAAAAATTAAAAAATAAAAAATAACTTCCTCCAGTGTGAGCTGCTTTCTACTGTCCTACCTGGGAAGGGGTGAGTCCCCAGCAACACGGTACTCTGGCCCCTCTCCTCTGGCTGATGGCGGGGCCCAGAGAGGACGCCTGTCGCTGAGAACGGCCGCCGTGAGCTGCGTGCCGGCCCGGGGGATGCTCAGCCCAGCGCCCACTGCTTTCCTCGGAATTCTACCGCCCACCGCGCCTGCGCCTAGAAACCCCGTCACCCTCATCTCTCGTAGCTGCCAGAGCAACTCCGGCGGCTTTCTCCACCCCACCGAGGAGCGCCCCTGGCCCACGCGCTGGCAGGCCCGGGCCCTCGATGGTCCTCGCGCCCATCGACGACTATTTCCTGAGCCACGACGGGCGCCTCGGCACACACCCCCACCCGGACAGCGGCGGCCCTGGCCGGCCTCAGGACCCGCACTCGGCCCGGCCCCGGGACTGTAAGGCCCTGCGGCCACTGTCCAACTCCCACCCCGGGGCCCTCTGTGAGCCTGGTGGCCCGCGGAGCCCACGGAGCTGGCAGGGGCCTGCTGACCTCCCCTCTTCCAAGCTGGAAGGCCACACACGTGGGCATTCCCTCCAGGGCCTGGCCAGGGATGGAGGGCAGAGTCCTCGGCTGCAGCCCTGGTCGCGAAAGGCACACCTTCGGGTGGGAGCGGAGCAGGGGGAAGGGTAAAGGTCTGAAAGCGCCACGCTGCTCCGGCCGTGGAGTGGCCTGAGGACCGTTTCCTGAAGAGAACACGCCCGTGGAGAGTGTGCATCCCGCCCGCCTCCTCCCTAGGGGTTGGGCATCAATCACCCTGCGGACCCATTCCCGGTCGATTGGGCACAGGCCCCGACTGTGGGCTCCATCCCCAGAGTGGGACCTACAGGAGGCAGCCGATCCCGGATTCTCTCTCCTCGTCGATGTCTCTCTCTCTCTCTCTCCCCATCTCCCTTCCTCTCTGACATCAATGAAAACATTAAAATATTAAAAAAGGATAAATCCTGGCGTTGGAGACCTCTCTCGTCTTCCCCCTGACGGAAGAAGAGCTCCCTAGCTCTGTCCACCTTCCGCCCTGCTTGCCCAGGCCCCTCCTTGACCTGCAACGTGAGATGAAGGTAACCTGCTGAGCCCCCACTTGGTGCACACGAGCTCCTCCACCAGGAGAAGGCGGGGTGCTGAGCCCCTGCGGCCCAGGAGCACAGAGGCAAGGGGCAGGCGGGGGGGGGGGGGGGGGGGGGGGGGGGGGGGGGGGGAGGGGAGGAGGGAGCAGGAAAAACAAAAGAAACCCGGGCGTCCACCCTCTGGGGTCGTGCCTTGAGCCGCTTCCCTCACTCTGATGCAGTGGTTCTCAATCTTTTTTAATGCCGTGACCTTTTAATACAGCTCCTCATGTGGTGGTGACCCCCAATCATAACATTATTTCCGTTGCTACTTCATAACTGTAATTTTGCCACTGTTATGAATCATAATGTAAATATCTGTGTTTTCTGAGGGTCTCAGGCTCTACAGCAGCGGTTCTCAACGTGTGGGTCGCGACCCACAGACTGAAAACTGTTAGCAAGGTCGCCTAAGACCGTCGGAAAACAGATATTTACATGATGATTCATTCACAGGAGCAAGATGACAGAGTCTGATGGGTACGGCCGTCAGCGCCCGTGTGTGCTTTTCCCGCAGCCGCACCTGCGATGGGCCCGCAGCCTGTGTGTGAGGCGACCCGTCCAGTCTAAGGAGTCCGCCTGTGTCCTGCTGTGAAGAACGCGGCCGCGTGTGTGAGATGCCCTCCTCGGTGGGGCAGTGACAGCTTAACGGTTGCACTCTGAGTGCACTGCCACTGTTCTTGCAGAACAGCTTCCAGCTGAAATCGCATCGCCGGACACGACGGAAGACGACCACAGAGACTGACTGCCGAGGGGCAAAGCCCATCCATTGGAAGGGTGTCAGTTCCCAGGCCCCGGGCTTGCCCTGGAGCCCTTCCAGGTCACGCCGGATCGACACGTGCTGGCAGCGACTCCATCCATGCACACGGGCCACGGGGTGGGGATCCCATGCAGATAGAAACCGATTTACGGCCAAAGAACGCAGGAACCAGGAGCAGCCCCGGGCTGCCCGCGCCCTCGGGTACCACAAGGCACGCTCCCTGCACATCCCAGGACTCCCTCTTCCACTTCCGGGAAAGGAAGGCGGCGTGTGTTCTCGGATTCAGCACAGCTTCGTGCCCACGTGTCCGAAGCCCATTGACCGGCATCCCCTGGGCGAGGCCCAAAGGGTGGCCCTTCCCCAACCCTCCCCCGCCCGACGGCGCTGCTAACGAAGCCGATCCGATGAGCACGCCGGCGTGCGACCCCGTGACGTTCCCGCGTTAACCGCCAGCTTGTGGCTCGCTTTTATTCTTTCCGAGACAATCAGCAAAGCCCGCCGGGGCCTGAAAGGGCCTTTTCATTGGGACCAATTATTCTCCGGCTGCCTTTAAAGGAAGGGGGCGAGGGCAAAGGGGGAGTAGGCGGGGGGATGGGGGGTGGCCGAGGAGGGGGGTCTCCTTCCATTCAGAGGAGACACAAAAGCCCCCTGTGCACAAGCTCGCCAGGGGCGGCCAGCCGGGCCTTTATCGGCTGCAATCTCTCCCCTGCACGGCCTGGATGAATAGCTCACTCTTCGACGTTTCGGGAAGAGCACGCAGCTCCCACGAAATGACGTGAGGTCAGACCAGAGTGGGGTGGGGAGCGTCTGGGCACGCGGTTAAGGACGATCGGATCTCTTTCCAGCCGCGGTCACCCCCCTCGCGGCTTCTGTGCACACACACCTCATCGCGGGAAATGAGCGCGTTGTTTGCGACGATCTGGACTTTCCGAGGCGTAATGTCTGGCCTATCTACACACTGATTTATGAGGCCCCGTGTCTGCGCGAAGACAGAGGAAATCGCCGGCGGCACCCAGTGCAGATGGAAACCTGGGCGGCAGGGGGGCCCGAGGGCACCCCGATTCCCTGACAATGCTCCTGTGCCCCCCACCCAGGCCGCCAGAGTCTTTGGTTAATTAGTTCGATTCTCAGCATGGACACCAGGCGAACAAACCAGCTCTGGGTGGCCCGCCCACCTCCAGCCAGCAAACAGCCCGGGTTGTAAAATGCTGTAAAATCGCCGCCCGCTCAGAAAATACCTGGCGAGAAAGAAAAACAACCCGGCCAGGCCCCACCCACCCGCCACCGGGACACAAGTCGCCTTAAGAAGCAGGGACCGGAGCCAGAGCGCACGGCCTGAGGAGGCGCGTTATTTCGTTTTAAAGAGCGGACTCAGCGCGCTCTGTATGACGGGAACCCCTTTCTCGGACAATAACCACAACAGAAAGCCACCCCTGGGATCAACGGGGAAAACGCTAGATAAAACCAGGAGACGCTCTGGACCCGCTCTTAGAAACGGTGCTCCAAAGGTGTGTCTCGCAGCGGGATCCTCGCAAAGCCAGCGGGACAGACAGCACTGCGGTTCCTGAGCGAGGGTGGCGCCCATAAAGGTGAGCTCTGCACCCCCAGCAGCTGCGCGCTGTGGATGGCGACCGATTTGGAGCTGAAGCAAAGGTGGTCCTTTGTCTTTAAAAGCGGGAGTCATGAGCCGAGACCGGTTTGGCTCAGTGGATAGAGCGTCGGCCTGCGGACTGAAAGGTCCCAGGTTCGATTCTGGTCAAGGGCATGTACCTTGGTTGCGGGCACATCCCCAGTAGGGGGCGTGCAGGAGGCGGCTGATCGATGTTTCTCTCATCGATGTTCCTAACTCTCTATCTAACTATCCCGCACTCTTCCTCTCACCAGCACCCGAGAGGGAGGTAGTATTTCATCCTCTCTTATGGTTGGATATTGTCATGCAAGCGCCACAGCTGCTCTGCTACCAGGTATCCCCCACTCCAGACCTCTGGGTGTACCAGCGTGACGGCCTGAGTCTGTGCCGGGCTGCGGACCTCACAGCCACGGGCAGTCACACGCCTGCTTACTATGTATCTTAAGGTCATGAGGCTCCCACCGAGGAGGGGGCCACGGGAAGAGGGGTCCGGGGTCAAGTTCACAGCCACGCTCCCGAGCAAGGGATGATGGTTACGGTCAGGAGCACAGCCCGCGCCAGCCCGGGCCCGTGTGTGCCCTCGGCCGCAGGTGCAGCGAGGGAGGACATACCTCGGGCCCTGGCGCCGGCCAGGCTCGCCCGGGGCCGGAGACACTTAATCTCCGGGTGCCCGGGTCACCCCCACATGGCACAGCATTCTTAAAGGGCCAGACTGGAGTGGAAAAAGAGTCCCTGAGCCAGGCGTCGGGGTGCACCTAATCCCGGCCTGGCCGCCACCCTGCGCGTTCTAAACCAAACGGCGCCCCGGGAACCGGAGCCGCCGGCAGGGCCAGATCAGGCCGGCCAGCGCCACGGAGCCACCCTGTGGCAGCCGCCGCACCGGCCGGCCACCCCCAGCCCACAAACCCCAGCCCGGTGCTGGGCCTCACCGGCTGAGCATCCGCAGGGGCCCGGGTGCCTGAGGCCCTGGATTCCAGCTTCAGGCTCTGACCACACCCCGAGGGCCTGCAGGGCGCCCCCATGGGGAAGACCCATGACCACCCGCCCCTAACACCCCTGTCACCGCGTACGCCAAACCACGGCTGGCTCTGGCGCCTGGTGAGGGCGGGGCACAGGATGCATCGGGGAGGCCCCTCACTTCCCGTGCCTCCGTGTCCACCGCTGTGCCCGGAGGGGGTGGATCCTATGCCCTCGCTAAAGCAATGCCCCAGGGGTAACAGCTTCCTTTGATCGGCCGCTCCCCATGTGCCAAGCCGGAGGGAGGGGGCACAGACGGGAGCAGAACGAGACGTGTGTCTGCTCCCACAGAGGTCAGGCTGGGGGCAGAGGCCCACGTTCGTCAGGAAACCCCACGCCCGTGTGTGGGATCGCCACCTGCAAAGCGGGGGGAGGGGGTGGGGGGTTCTCAAAGGAGAAGCAGCAGGCGGCCTGGAGAAGGGGGCGTCTAAGATCTGAAGGGTCGGCAGTTCTGGGGACAGGAGGCACGCAAGAGCGGCAAACCCCTTGGCCCGGAGTATCAGAAACAAAAGTAAAAGCGAAAGTAAGACATCCCCCGAAAATAAGACCTACCCCCAGTTTTGCCTCTCACTGTAATATAAGGCACCCCCCCCCGGAAAATAAGACCTCCTGATCATAAGGCCTCCCCCAAACATAAGGCCTTCCCCGAATATACACATCTATATCCAAGTATTACGTTGTACACCTTAACTTACACGATGTTATATGTCAACTATGTCTCAATAAAACTGGAGGGTAGGAGGAATCTAGTTCTACAACGAATTACACTGTAACAGAGCAAAGGAAAAAACATTTGATTATCTCAATAGATACAGAAAAGGTATCTGACAAAATTCAAATACCCCATCCTACACAGATGATAAAATCGCATACAACTTAACACACGAACACACACACGCGTACAGATGAAACTGAGGAAATCTGAAATCAGTGCATTGTATCAGCATCAATATCCATCTGTGATTTTACATATTAACTAGAGGCTAGGTGCACGAAATTCGTGCACAAGGGGGTGTCCCTCAGCCCAGTCTGCACCCTCTCCAATCTGGGACCCCCTCAAGGGATGTCCGACTAAACGGGCAGTCAGACATCCCTCTCACAATCCAGGACTGCTGGCTCCCAACTGCTCACCTGTCTGCCTTCCTGATTGCCCCTAACCACTTCTGTCTGCCAGTCTGATCACCCCCTAACCACTCCCCTGCCAGCCTGATTGATGCCTAACTGCTCCCCTGCCAGCCTGTTTGCCCCTAACTGCCCTCCCCTGCAGGTCTGGTTCCCCCCAACTGCCCTTCCCTGCAGGCCTGGTCATCCCCCAACTGCCCTCCCCTGCAAGTGTGGGTCCCCCTTAACTGCCTTTCCCTGCAGGCCCAATCACCCCCAACTTGCCTCCTCTGCCGGCCTGGTCACCCCTAACTGCCCTCGCCTACAGGATTTATCACCCCCAACTGCCCTCCCTTGCAGGCCTGGTCCCTCCCAACTGCCTTCCCCTGCTGACCATCTTGTGTTGGCCATCTTGTGTCCACATGGAGGCAGCCATCTTTGACCACATGGGGGCATCCATCTTGTGTGTTGGAGTGATGGTCAATCTGCATATTACTCTTTTATTAGATAGGAGGATTTTCCAAAATGTTACTAGTGGGGAAACTGGGCATGTATACAAGTGATCTCTGTATTGCATCTTAAAACTGCATGTAAATATCCAATTAGCTCAATTAAAAAATCGACACCTAAAAGGGCAAGAGGCGGACATAGAATGAGGAGAGAGGAAGAAAGGGATCGGAGAGGGAATCAACTTTCTGGAAATGAAATTGTATTAAGCATCAACATTTGGTAAGTTTAAAACATAGAATAATAATTTATCTTAAAAACCACAGCCACTCCATCTTCCCAATGTTTCCATAGAGCCTTCTAAAAATTTTAAAGTTCCGAATTTTTGCATTTTGAGAAGATCACACGCCACCAGCATGCTAAGAGGATGACTGTGATACTAACATGTATGCCAGAGTCAGGGATAGAATACCACGTCTAACACCTGTGTAAAGTCCTGTGTTCGAAGTCTTCCCTCAACCCACCTTACAGAAATTGCGGTGTCTGTTGTGTTTTGCTTTTAGTTACCCTAAAAAAGGTGTCATTTTGACAAAACAGAATTTCACCCACAAGGACTCAGAGGGAACTTCCCACAATCCCATGAAGGCTCTCCCCAAGGTCCCGAGTCAGCATGGTGCTCACGTGGTGAAGGAACAGGTATGAAGTCTGCTATGTTGTTCTGAGGAAATCGGCCCACTCCCCGCTCGTAGGCAGCGCTGCCCGGGAGCCCAGCCAGGCCGGCGACGTTTAGTTGCGTTCCCTTCCTGTCTGCGCGACTCGTGGGACGCGGCCAACACAAGGAAGCTGTTATTACTAAATACTGCAGGGCGCTTAATAGACGTAAGCAAACTTTTAATTAAGCACACTTGGAAGAATTGAAAAAAAACACACACACGTGTCCTCACCCACAGGCCAAGCGATTGTTTAGAAAACGCGTGGTCCATTGGGAACCTAACGGGGGAGTCGTGGACGTTTCTGGAGGTCGGATCCAGAGCAGGGGCCGAGGAGCCAGGATGGGGGTCCCGGACTTGGGTTCTAGGCAAGCAGACGAGTATGATCGGAAAAGCAGAAAAACCGAGAAAAGAGCTGAGCCCTCGAATGAAGACCGCCAACGCTTGCCTATCTTGTTCAGCATCTCCTGAGCCTTTTTTTTTTTAATATATTTTATTGATTTTTCACAGAGAGGAAGGGAGAGGGATATAAAGTCAGAAACATCGATGAGAGAGAGACATCGATCAGCCGCCTCCTGCACGCCCCACAGTGGAGATGTGCCCGCAAGCAAGGTACATGCCCTTGACCGGAATCGAACCCGGGACCTTTCAGTCCGCAAGCCAACGCTCTATCCACTGAGCCAAACTGGTCTCGGCTCTCCTGCGCCTTTGACTGGGTGTTGCCCGCGAGTCCCAGTTCCTGGCGCCGGGGTCTCCCTCTCCCACGGTGGTCACCGCCGCCACCACCACCGTCTACGCTCACCGGACAAATGTCCGCACCTGGCGCTCAAAGAGCCTGAGGAGCACAGGCGAGGATCTGACATCAGACCCGCCGTCAGCTCTGCAGTTAGTCATTGCAGTGAGCTCCGAATTCCACCTCAAACTACCATTTCCTGCGTCTACACAATCCATTTTGGATGATCCCACCGTGAGCGAGAAGCAGCACTATAATCTACACCTACAACAATCCCTGCTGCCCTTGGGGTGGCAGGTAGTATGGATGTTCTTGCACCGTCCTTAAAATAAGACTTAGAGTCTGAGTATAGCAAGTCGAGTAACGAGAAGGAAGGAGCCAGCGATGTGTCGGAAGCCACCGTTTTGCCCAATGAGTGTCACTGTGCGGGACAGCCTAGACTGAGGCACTTGAACTTCAACCACCTCGGGAAGGACGCCAGATGGAAAGGGACACCATTGTTGAGCTCTGAAGCCATAGATTAATAGAACCCAGGTAAAGATTAATATAACCCTAGTGAAGATTAATATAACCCTGGTAAAGATTAATATAACCCTAGTGAAGATTAATATAACCCTGGTAAAGATCAATAGAACCCTGGTAAAGATCAATAGAACCCTGGTAAAGATCAATAGAACCCGGGTAAAGATCAATATAACCCTGGTAAAGATTAATATAGCCCTGGTAAAGATCAATATAACCCCGGTAAAGATCAATAGAACCCTGGTAAAGACTAATATAACCCTGGTAAAGATTAATATAACCCCGGTAAAGATCAATAGAACCCTGGTAAAGACTAATATAACCCTGGTAAAGATCAATATAACCCTGGTAAAGATGATTAATAAACCCTGGTAAAGATGATTAATAGAACCCGGGTAAAGATGATTAATAGAACCCTGGTAAAGATGATTAATAGAACCCAGGTAAAGATCAATGTAACCCTGGTAAAGATCAATATAACCCTGGTAAAGATCAATATAACCCTGGTAAAGATGATTAATAGAACCCTGGTAAAGATCAATATAACCGGGTAAAGATTAATATAACCCTGGTAAAGATCAATATAACCCTGGTAAAGATCAATAGAACCCTGGTAAAGATCAATAGAACCCTGGTAAAGATGATTAATAGAACCCTGGTAAAGATGATTAATAGAACCCTGGTAAAGATCAATATAACCGGGTAAAGGTTATTCATATAACCCTGGGAAAGATCATTAATAGAACGCTGGTAAAGTAAAGAACACAGCAGCAGGTGGGAAAGGCCAAGATGGCTTCCATCTGGCCCGGCCCGAGGACAGCCGCTGAAGGCAGCTCGGCGCCCGCTCAGGTCTCTCCCATCCTGGGGCCGAGGACCAGGAGGTGACCCTGCCACAGCTTCCTGACACTCGGCCCGCTTCTGTCCTGATTCCAAACGCCCTGCCCCTCGCGGCAGCCACCGGTCAGGCATGTCTCCCGAGCATGGACCTGCAGGCGCGCGCGCTGTCAGGGCCAGATGCACACTGGACTTCCAGACGTGGTACGATAAAAAGCATGTACCATCCCCTTCATCATGTTTATACTGGTTCATGTTGTAATCATCTTTTTAGGAGCCAAGTACAATGTCTTATTAAAATTAATTTCAGCCCTAACCGGAATGGCTCAGTGGATAGAGCGTCGGCCTGCAGACGGAAAGGTCCCGGGTTTGATTCCGGTCAAGGGCATGTACCTTGGTTGCAGGCACATCCCCAATAGGGAGCATGCAGGAGACAGCTGACCGATGTTTCTCTCTCATCAATGTTTCTGACTCTCTTTCTCTCTCCCCTCCTCTCTGTGAAAAATCAATAAAATATTTTTACAAATTTAATTTCATTTTTTTATATGTGGCCACTAAGAACTTCTAAATCACATATGTGCTAACTGGCAGCTCACGCTGCATATTCACTGGACAGTGCTGACTTAAGAGAGACAAACGGAATTCTAAAGGACGTATGTACAATATGCAACATCTTCGACAAGCATGTCATTGAAATGAACGAGGCACGCATCCTACCAGCCGTGAGTGTGGCATGCTTGAAAAACATTCGCCAATGTGGTTAGAAGACCCTTTGCATGTCATCAGAGGGCCAGTTCCTGTGGAGGCGGGTCTAACATTATAACCACAGCACAAAGGAGGCCTCATTGACTGAGCTCCAACTTTTGACGGGGATGCTGCCGGGTGCTTCAGTAGATTCTCTGTAATCCTCCCAGCAGGGAGACGTGATGTGGACCAGAGAGACCCAGGAGTTTGGCCCCGGGCACACACAAGGACGTGCTGGAGCCGGGCTCTGCATGGAGGTCCGTCTACGGCCCAGGCCTGCACCCCGGGGTCCAGCACAGAAACTGGGGGAGGCCTGCTTGGAAGGGACCTTCCCTTGTGAAGGGGTTGCTCTCCACCGTGGCCAGGGACCGCCCCAGCTGTCCATCCGTCAGTAAGAAGGTGCCCCCCTGAGACCAGAACTGGGGGTCGCTGGGGGACTGGGTGAGAGCAGCGAAGAAACCGAGTACAAATGGGCAGTTACGGAGCAGTCGCCGGGAGGATGATGCTACGTGACCTCAGCCAGACAGAGAAAGACAAATACCGGACGATTCCACTGACGGGTGGGATCTAATGAACCAAATAAACAAGCAAACAAAACGGAAGCGGACTCATGGATACAGAACGATCAGGAGCGTAAAGTCACCCATCGGGAACACATCCAACAATATCGTGATAATTCTGTGTGGTCCTGGGTAGATGCTGAAAATATCAGGGGCCCACTTGTAAAGTATACGATCATCTCACCGCTATGCGGTACCCGGGAAACCAAGTCAAAGGAAGCCTCCAAGTGACCTGTGCCTGAAAACGCAGACCCATTTTTTAAAAACTAAGAAGGTGCTCTCTTCTGCTCGGGGCTCGCGGAGTGGACAGTTCTGGAACACAGCTCACCTACCCAGCCGGCCTGGGGTCCCCTGCCCACCCTGCTGCTCGGCACAGGGGTGGCTCCGGGCTAGGAGGGGTGCCCAGCAGAGCCTGCCCGAGACAGCCAGGCCACAGGAGGGGGCACCACCCATGCGGCAAGTCCCCTGGGTAACCCACAGACAGCCTGGCCGCCCCTCCTGATCTCGTCACTCTTGGGAGATGCTGAGTCACACAGCACTCATGGGTGGGGAGCTCTGGGGTCCTAGGGGGAGGATGCGGCCGACAGCCACGGGGCCAGGACACGGCCACAGAGAGAAGAGGCCAGGACACGGCCACAGAGAGAGAGAAGAGGCTTGCCAGAGGGCGGAGACCCACAGCCAACAGGCAGGCTCTCAGCCCCCAGACGCCCCTGCCACCGAGCTTGGAGGGAAGAACCAGGCATGCGGGCTCTGCACCTGCGTCCCCTTCTCCCCAACACGCTCCTCGCCCACCGAGGGATGGAAGTCTCCAGACATCTGCTCCGCCCGCCACACACGCCCCCAAAAAGCAATTGGCCCCCTGTGGCAGTTGGAGAGCGTAAATACAGGGAAGGGGTACTGGGGGGTGCTGGGGGTGGGGAGAGCTGGACAGAAAGAAACACACAGAGAATGAGCCGAAACGGGTGTGGCTCAGTGGATAGAGCGTCGGCCTGCAGACTGAAAGGTCCCAGGTTCGATCCCGGTCAAGGGCATGT